>QOCX01000881.1:17669-53317 GCA_005959815.1 Sarcophaga bullata
AATTAAAAACTAAAACTACACTAAGCTACAAAAAAGTGTGTAAAATATTTGAAATTTTTTTTTTCGTAAAACAAAAACCAATTTGCTGTGTCCATAGAAGACAACAATAGACAGAGGTTCTCAAATTGCAAATGTATTTAGCATGGAGTTCAAAGGATAATGGTAATATGGAAGCTTTTTCGACTTGTTTTTAGTTTTTGTTGCAAAAGTTGCAATTTAATGATATGCAGAGGTTCTCAAACAGAAAATCATTAATAAAAGGAATCCACGTAGAGATGGAAATATGGAACGATATACGATTACTTGGTTACTACACTAAATCTAGAAAAATCAAATGAGGGTGTATCCTTAAATCTTAGCCCCGGGCAAATTGTCATTGAAACTTTACATTTCGATGCCCTACACCAAGTAAGCCATGAGGGAAACTGTGAATGATATTTATTCCACACATAATGCTACCATACGGTCTTTCAAACGTACAAAAAAGTTTCGCTGACATTTTAATTCAATTTAAAGATAGGAAACGCTACATAAAGGCCGATATTTGTAAAATAAAAGGGAAACATGCTATTTGAGAAACCTGCCTATCCTATATCCTATTCTATTAATTTCCTTGAATTTCGAAAAAAATTCCAACTTCAAATAGTGAAAGCCATAAAGCCAGATTTCCCATGTGAGAATCTCTGAAAATAGTTTCTTGTGAGCACAGTTTAATTAAAGATTTTAAACTACAACAACAACAACAACAGTAAAGTTATTATGTAATAAAAGACAACAACAACAATTGTAATGAATGAATATGAAAGAGAAAAATTAACAAAACCAGAGAGAGAGAGAAGGAGAGAGAGATCAGAGATAATCTTACAAAATAATGAAACTGTGAACAAAGTTATGCTTTTGATGGCATTTTCTTTAGAATAGAATATAAACAAAACAATACAGGGTGTTTAGGTAGTGGAGAGTCTATAAATTTGAAAGTTATTACTTAAAACAAAAACAAAACAAAAAACATTTGAACTGTCCTTTGCATTTGTGGTACTGTGTGGTACTCACTGTTACGCCATTATAAGCACTTAGCTTCTATGGTTGATTCATGATTCCAATGGAAGGTTGATTTAGCAGACAGTTCAGGATCTTAGGATAAGTGGAAATTTGCGGCAATCAGCAACAAAAAGAAGAAGAAGATAGTTTCCAAAGAATGTAGTTTTTGGATGCCACAGATAAGCCATAGGCGTTCCAGAGACTTAATACACAGGCGTTCAATCTTACTAACAAGGGTGTGAAAACGACTTATTAAGGCATGAATTGCCTTCTCAATAGCCTAATTATGTTGTCCATAAAGTGGATAAAGTACTGTATGAACTTCATGAACAGATTTCATCGTTTTCAAGAGCGAATTTTCACAATTTGAAAGCATTCTTGTGGCGTTAAACTTATTGAATTGACATCACAACACATTGTTATTGGAATCGCTGAATGTCCTCACAAGGCAGAATAGGATCCTTTCGGCAATCAGCAGACAGTTAAGATGAAGATAGTTTCCAAAGAAGGTAGTTTTTCCTGCCACAGAGGAACAAAAATTTCTGTGGAATAGGAAGAGGTAATAAATTATATTAAATTTTAATTAATTTTAATTTGTACTTGTTAAATTATTGAAAATTTTGTTTTTTTATTTTATGTATAAAAATAGCATTATAAAGCCCCCACCATTTACTAAATACATACACAGATAAACAAATTCGCTTTAGAGATTTTTTGTTTTTTTTTTTCTTTAAACAAATTAGAAATAAATTGCAAGAACTATGAAATTATTAACAAAATTAATGGAAAACAATAAAAAAAAAATTATATAATCACATGAAGTATTATTAATTTATTTAAATATAAATTCATTATTTACAACTGGCTTTAAACATTCATTTAAATTATGCAGTTTAATTACAAAGAAAAAAAAAAAAAATAAAATAAAGATACGTCTTCCATCATCTGTAAATAGTGTTAGAGACCATAGCTGGCTGTTTTAGAAAACCACAAGATTCGTGGGAATCAAAAATGCTGTTGATGCATCATTCGTTAGACGCTGTACTTTATACTAAGCAAGTAATATGTCAGTATAAAGATTGGCAAATACTATCGAAAACGAGTGTCATATACTTGGAAGTCGCCGAAGTCTTAGTAAGTAGTGCATGGCTTATTAGACGTGAAGCTTCGGTTCAAACTCCAAGGGTAGACATCTCCAACAAAACGATTTTCTTTCCAGCAGAATTTTCTGGCAAAAACTCTAAGAGAATAAAATTGCAAAGTTTCTACAAAAATCTGTTGTTCAGAGACGACTGTTAAACTGTAAGTCTCGCACCATGTATGAAACTAGTATGCATAGAAGTGTTGCGAGAATCTAGATCGTACAGATTTACTAAAGAGTGCACAATGTCTAATTATGTTACGTACTGTATGTATGTTATGTCGAGTAGGAATTAGTACGGAACTGTGAATGAATAAGAAAAATCTTTTTGATTTTCTTTTCCAATGTTATCGAAGTTGGAAAATTGTCAAAGAGACACCAGCCCCCATGATGACCTTGCCTCATTCTCACAAGGATGTGCTGTTATCCAAGAGCACGTGGTGAATAGGAAAATAGGATTTGTGGTTGAGAATTTATATATGTCAACAAGTGAGAAGTAATATTAAAAAAATTTTTTAAAAATGTTACAAAAAATATTTCTAACACATCAAAACTTATCCTTACCATAAACCAGATTCTTCTCTTCTTTAAAAATTTCGTATGTAATGGTAGATATTATAAAAAAATTTTTTTTATTTATTTAAATTATAATCAAAAGTTATTGTTTTATTTATTTACAAACTTTTAAAACAAAAATATAAAATTATTAATTAACACTAATAGTAGAAAATATTTCAAAAAATAAAAATAAAATAAAAAAAAAAATTAAATAAAAAAATAAAACTTAATCTCAAATAAACTGGCTGAAATTGTAACAATTATTATGAAAATATAGAAATTATTTATTGGTGCTAATTACGGAAAAATTTAAATTAAAATTTCACTAATTACATGTATAGTTAAACTATGGAATATCAAACGAACATTTGCAATATTCAAAATCAATCAAACACAAAATATCAATTGATGTTAATAATTTTTTCTTGTTTTTTTTCATTTCTTTCTGTTGTAACAAATTTTTTGCTTTTTCTTTTCGTTTTTTTTTTTGTTTTTTTTTTAGATTTTCTAATAAATATTTACATGCACACCGTAATCATTTGTAAATTTAATATACTAATTCAAACACAAAACAAAATAATAAACTAAAATAATTAGAATAAATTTATCAATAAATTTAATTAAATTTAATTTTATTTGTTAATTGTTAAATTATGAAATTTTGTTTTTTTTATATATTGTATAAAAAGCATTATAAACCCCCCCATTTACTAAATACATACACAGATAAACAAAATTCGCTTTTAGAGATTTTTTGTTTTTTTTTTTTCTTTAAACAAATAGAAAATAAATTGCAAGAACTATTGATTATTAACAAAATTAATGGAAAACAATAAAAATTTATATATCACATAAAGTATTATTAATTATTTTAAAATATAAATTCATTATTTTACAACTGGCTTTAAACATTCATTATAAATTATTGGCAGTTTATTTTACAAAGAAAAAAAAAATAAAAATAATAAAAATAATTAATAATTTTTTATTATTGTATTATTATTAAAACATTTATCATATAAATATTAAAAAAAATAAAAAATACTTGGCATTAAACATTTCCTTAACATTTACATACAACTTAAAGTAATGTTATTATTATTTATTTTATTAATTAAATTAATTTTAAAATATTTCTTTAAAGGCAAATTTATTTTGATAAAATCAATAAACACTGGCAGGTGTTTCCTTCTTCTTTTTTTTAATTGTTTTTTTATTTCTTCATTGAAAATGGCAAGTAATTTCCAATATTTTTAGTTTTATTGCAATATTTCTTGTTTTCTTTCATTTTTTTCCATTAATATTTACATTTTTAATTTTCTTTTTTATTATTGATACAATACTTCTTATTTAATTGTAAAAATATTTCTTAATATTTCTCTTGGATTTGATTTGATTTTTTTTTATCATTTTTTATTTGTGTTTTTTTTTTTAAGATTTGGGCACTCCTTATAGTACAATTTCTTTTGTTTTTTTTTATTAAAATTTATAATTTATCCTATTCTATTTTAATTAATTTTATTGTTAAAATATTAAATAGTTTTGTTCTTTCTTTTTTTTCATAAGATTTAGTTGAAGAGTAAAACTGAAGACTTAAAAAATGGAGCTGATTGTGCACTAAAAACCAACAAAAAAAGGAAAGCTTTTAAAGACTATAAATTAACTGGCATTTCAAATCATTGACAGGACTTCTGAAAATCTTTGTTTTCAAAACTCAAGCTAATCTCAAGAATCTTAAGATGTTTTCTCATTACCTCCCAAATTAAATCCTTGAATCAAAATATTAGACTCCACGGTTTTGAAAAATGCTGGAATCTAACTTGTTGTTCAAACAAAATTTTTGTTCATAAAATTATTTTTTTGCTGAAAGTAGTCTGAAGTGCAATTCACTTTATTACGAAAAATTTATCCAGACGGCAGACTGAATGCAAATTAAAATTCAATTCAACTTTTTATAAAAAATAACAACTATTGGCAGTATTGTTCAAGTTTGTCCATGCAAAATATAAAATTAAACCAAACCGAGCTAATAGTTGTATACAAAGAATATTTTCTAAGCCTCAAAATGAAAGTTGTCAAACTGTAGAGAATAAATGTTTGTCCAGACAAATATTTTGCATGAACAACATGAATGAATTCAGTTTTAGCAACAGAATGGAAGCTACATATATATTCTGTGAAGGCAGAGATTATTTGGTAGAAAAATAAGTTAACAATGGATCTTGAAACAGCAGCAATAGTGTTTGGTTGCAGTATTAAATATACCGAGCTCTTGTAGAAACGTGTGGGTAACTTCCCAGATGAAGTCAATTTGAATAGAGGGCAGTGGTTGTATATGTTTGTATAAGGTATGGTAAAAAAGATTGAAGATAAGGAATGGTAAGTACGGTGCTCAAGCAAAATGAGTGCGAGGCAATTAATATATTTTAATACAATAAAAAAGTTCTGCATCAGCCTATACAGCAAAAACCTGAGCATGGTAGGCGGTTTTTTGACAGGGCTCTGTAGATCCTTTGTTGTCTCGAGTCCAACATGTTTATTCTGTGACGAGGTATTAATGCATTTCAAGATAAAACACAAAGTATTAGGCAAAGAATCGTTATTATTGACACCGAGCAACATCGTGAAGTGTTCAGAGTAATAGGCTTGGCTGAGCTGTCATAGGCTACCCTATAAAGTTTTAGGGAAGCACAATAGATTGTTTGGTACTAAGTACTAATTCACCTCTTCAATACAATAATAACAAAGGTAAAATTATAAGATTACTCTTATTTAACTTCTCTTACTTAACTTTAGTCAGGATTAAATTTTCAACAGTTTAATATTGAGCTCAAAGCATTTGCATGAAAATTATATACGCTTAGAGCTTTGGCACAACAGTGTTGAAATTAATTTGAAAAAAGAAGATTTTTTGTCTTCAAGATGTAAAAGCAGAAATATGTAAAGAAAGAAGTATTTCTTTCGGCGACTTCGCCTCTGCAGTGTTCTGACAAAAGCCCTGAGAGAAATAAAAAAATTGCCATGAAAAGTTTCTTAAAAATCTGTCGTTTATAGTTGACATTAAACGACCGGTCCTATCTCTCGCTCGATAATGATTAACACGCACAACACGATTGGTGTTGGAGAAGGCGCTAGGACACAATGCTGGCTAAAGGGATAGGTTGCGGAAAGGCAAAAAGCTTACTGTATACATCCATCTGGATAGCGTTATATAGGCATCATAAATTGTAAGAGACTGGGGAAGGCTAGCAGTGTGTAGGAGGGCGTATTGCTGAGTGGGGGACGGCTTTATTTTTTTTTGGATTAATTTGCCATGACAGCAGGCATTGCTAGGGTTATTGTTTATTTTTCAGTAAGGCGTCGGTGCTTAGTACAAAAACTAGGTAAAATTAACGCCGTCTAAACCCATCCTCAACTCATGGGTTTTTGGAAAGTGGCCTTTCACTGATTTTTGTTCTGCTGCGTTCGAGAGAGAGTATGAAGTAACATGGAATCGAGCATTGAAAAAGGTGGTTGACGTATGTATGGTGGACGTATGCAACTTGTTCAAGAAGAAATTGGAGGAGCAGTGGATCATCCTCAAGTCCTTAATATAAGCACATGTGCGTAAGACGATTCGAGAACAGCCAAGATATTAAATTTCTGCTATGTAGTGGGAGAACGTTCAGTTTCGCAAGGAATTTTACAAGATTACATGTGGTCTTGTGGTTATAATTAGTTTTTGTGTAGTCTTGTGCGGCATTCTGATTCGGTTTTGGCCGGATAGCTCAATCTAGAGTAATATTTTGTTACGCAAATAATCTATTAATAATTTAAGAAATTTTTTAAAACAGCGTGTTACTGCTTGGCCTGATGCCCAGTACATATCTGTTTCAGATGATAGTGTATATTCATTACAGAAATACGGATACATAAATACTGGCAATAGGACGCTCGTTGTATTCTATGAGAAACAAAATTTTAGGTTTGTGTTCAGCCGTAGTCTAGTTAGGCAGTGTGTTGGCTATTAGACGAAAGACCAGGGAATCGAATCCACGGCCAGTCATCAAAAACGAAATATCGAAAAAAAAGGATATTTCTTCGGCGACTCCTCTCAGGCAGATTTCGGGCAGAAAACCTGCTGAAAGTAAATAAAATTTCAATGAACAAGGTTTTCCAAAAAATCTTTCGTTCGGTCGGATTTTCTAAACTGTACGGTCCTCCCCCAGCTGCGATGTGATAAAATTAGCAACACAAACATAAGTCCGGTGTGGAGAAATTGGGCCGCGTAGATCGCTGACTGAAGGCGTCTTGTAATGGCGGAATTATTTATGTATATCTTGTAGGCAAGCGGTTGAAGGTTTCTAGCGTATGGTTTTTTGAACCTAATAGTGGTCTGAGGATGCTACTTCTGAATAAGAGAAATCTCCTTTCGGAACACTTAACCTGCATACATACGTGCTATGAATAACCTACCAAGCGACTGAATACTGTCCACTTTTAGGCGTCTGGAATCAGGTTTCTTTGTGATTAATATTCTGCCAGATGTTACTCTTCTAAGTGTGATGGATTGAAAGAAGTTTGTGTACATGATATCTCGTAAGCTGAGCATATAATTCACTGGTAAGATCGCTTAGGCAGAAAGATCTTAAGTAGGAAATAATTTTTTTTTTGCTCTCTTGAACCTAACTAATTACAGAAATGAAACACAAGCATTATTTACACAATTTACTTAGCTCGGGAGGTAATAAAAATTTTGGCACATATTTAGGCATTAGAACTGACCGTCAAGACCACCGTCCTTTGATGTTTGTTTAAATTTTCGGTTTAGCATGGGAAACTACAAGTGTTGTAAATTTCTTTGCATTTCATTTACGTTTTTTTATATTTAGGGACACCATATCCATGGAGATGGACAGGTAACTAAATGCAGGCATTTTTGTAAAAGAAAGTCTATCTAATTAAGGGTGATAGCAGCAGAATTTTCTTCTGGCAGAACAAGTTAAAGCATGAGTAAATTTTTTTTTTTTGGTTTTCAGCACAAACTTACCATAAAACTTTTCGCTTTACTACTATAGGAATAGAAAAAAGAAGGAAAATTTAAATAAAATTGTTAGAAAACGTTTGAAAATAGAAAGCAATACATTGTTTATCATCATTATACAAATTTTAATAAATAATTCACTTAAATAGTTAAAAAATAAAAAATAAAAATAAAATAAATTCGTTTAGAAACTGTGGAGAGTTTTCTTTTCTTTTCAATTCTTTTTTTTTTCAAAATAATTTCTCTTTCACTGTTTCACAGTGTGTGTGTGTGTGAGTATTTTAAAAGTATAATAAAAAAAAACCAAAAAAGAAAATTAAAATAAAATTAAACAAAAAAATTAAACAAAAAAAAATGTAAATGAAATAAATTCTTTGAGTTTAAAATAGCAAATTCGAGATACGAGCATAAAATAAAATTAAAAAATAAAAATTAGGAACAAACAAGATAGTAAATGTATGTGTAAATGTGTAAAATAAAGTTAAATAAACATTTCAATGAAATCTTATTAATACTACATATATACTCGTACATACATACATACATTGTGTATACACTCTAGACAAAATAAAATAAAAAATACATGTTAACTCTACACGTAATTCAAGGGGAAACGCTAACGCTAACGCTACAGCTAACGCTATAGCTAACGCTAAGCAGAAATGAAAACACATGAAATGAATTTTAAATTAATTCTACCTGTTGGCCAGCAAACCATTAGCCGGCGGTAGTAGTGTAGTGGGAGTTGTAGGAGCCGATGAAGCTGAAACGGCCACACCCAAAGGTGGCAAGCCACTTGATGACAAAATGCCACTGACTAAACCACCCACAATACTGTTGCCACCACCACCACCACCACCGCTCAACGCTGAAGGTGTGTTTGGTGCGGATGCTATACTTAAGGATCTTGGATGTGTGTGACCTGCTGTTAGTGTGGCTGTATTGAGCGTTTGGACATTTGAGGAGCGGTGATGTTTGCCTGAATTACCCTTTACCAAGCTGCCATTGTTCTTTTGAGCCATATGTGTCTGATAGTGTTTCGCCAAGTGTGCCTTCTGGCGAAAACTTTTACCACAAAGTGTACAGGCAAATGGTTTCTCACCCGTATGTGTACGTATATGAACATTTACGGAATATTTATCCTTGAAACCTTTCGAACATATGGAACAATAGTGTAATGAACGTTCTTTACGTTGACCCGGTGTCGTTGTTGTGGTTGATGTTGATAACGATGGCGAGGTGGTTGAGGTTGTTGATGAAGTATTAGTGGAGTTGGTGTTATTGTTATTGTTGCCAGTTGTACCTATTAAGCCATTACAGTGTGTGGGACTACTGCTGCTATTGGTGCTGCTACCACTACTTGCATTACTATTTTGGCCATTACGGTTTTGGCCATTCGCTAATGACATGGTTGTAGTGGTGCTTTTGCTATTACTTGTGCTGGTGTTGTGATTAATGACATTTGGATTGTTGTTGTTGTTATTGTTATGGTTAATATTGTTGTTATGATGATGTATCGCGGACAAGCTGCGCTTGTATTTCTTTGTTACTTTCGACGTTGAGACAATACGTTGAGTAGATGTTGTCACTTCCGGCTTCAAAGGCTGAGGTGGTGCTTGGTGTTGTTGCTGCTGTTGCTGTTGCGTTGATATTGTCGCTGTTGTCAAACCACCGATCGGTGTCGCTTGTCTACAGGCATTATTTGGTGTGGTTGTTGATATCGCCGTTGTATGCATACTCGCACACAATTGCTGGTGCGTTGTTGTTATAGCTTGCATGCTCGCCGTATTTGTTGTTTGCGTTGCTCCACTTCCATTTGGAGAAATTTGCATCATCACATCACTTGTGCTGTAGTCGGTCGCACTTGAACCACCAGCTGTACAGAATTGCTTGATTTTCTCGAAATCATCACTGAAGGCATTTTCTAATGATAGGAACATGTCGTCTACTAAAAGGCTGTTTGATTGATTGCTATTATTGTTGTTGTTATTGGTATTGTTGGTATTTGGATTATTTGTGACTGGCGTTAGAGGACCATTTGTGACAGGTGAATGTGGTACCACCAAATGGGGATTATGACCATTAGCGGCTTGAGTATCATCGAAAATTTGTGCAGCACTTAGAGAGCTATCAGAGAAATTTAAACCGTCCTACAATGATAGCAAAAACACACACCGACACAAAAACATATTTTGAATTAATTTTTTTTGCATTAAAAAATATTTTCGAAAATATTCTTTGCAATTAATAAAACACAATTAAACAATTGGCAACACTTACGGTATCAACGGGAAATAATATTCTTCTCATATCATCATCTTTGACTGTGGGCGAAGAGGGCATTAACGTAATGCCATTGTGCATGTGTAGACCTTTGGCATAACCTTTGCCCTGAAGGGCACTGCGTAATAGAGATTCAGCAGAGTTCTGGAAATTACAAGAATACACAGAATTCATCAATATGGTTCACATAATGAAAGCATAATTTGTGCTTAATTGGGTAGTTTTGAATAAATTTTTAATTTTTTTTTTAATTTTTACACACTAACCTGCTCATTGTTATGATCTGTCATATGCCAGTCATTATTATTGTTGTGAAACTGATCCAGTTGTTGGCTTATACTTAAAGCTGTTGCTACACTATCTGTAGGATTTGACATGCTACCACCTGCACTAACACCACCACCACCACCACCACCGCCAGCACTACTAGACACCGACATTGTATTGATCAATGAGGGTAAACGTTGGTTGTTAATCAAACCGCTACTACTACTGCTGTTCTGTGTCAAAACGTTCGTTGTATCCCCACTGACATCTTTACAGCCGTCTGTACTAAAACCACTATCATCATAGGGATACTCCGACTTAATATAACCTGGAAAACCCAAAAGGCTATCCAAATCCAAAGTGTTGCTTAAATGAGCAGCAGCATCGGCATCACGTTTCAACCAGGGCTCATTACCGTTTAATACTGTCAGTGTATAGATCTGGCCATCAGTGGAAATAATATTCGAAATGGTGCCATCACTGTTTAGCTGAGTTTGTGGTACGGGCGTTGAGTTTAACGATGATGGCGTAGTAACTGGTGTGGCAGGCGAATGATGATTATGCGGTGATGTAGGATTTACATTGGCAGAGTGTAAGGGATTTAATGTATTGGCAGGTGTTGCATGATGCATTGCAGTATTTGAGGAATTATTCGTAGAGGCAGTTGTATTCGATTGTTGCTGCCAGCAATAGCGATCCAAATCTTCGAAAATGGTAGAAGTGTGCTCTTTGTCCGTTGACCAAAACTGTTAACACAATAAAAACAAAAAACAAAACAAAACATACTGAAATATCGTTTTAACAACAAGCATTTAACGGTTTTATTAATTTAGTCTTTAAGATAAGGCACAAGAGCCATACATCAACGCATTTAAGTGCTAGAAACTCAAACCCCCCTCCCCCCTTTTCAAACAACAAATGTAACTGTCATGTTAAATGTCGTCTTATTGTACGAAATACGAAAAATCAAACATTAAAACGTTATTAAGCAACCAGCAATCTAACTTAATCACTACCAATTGACATGTGTTAGAAGTTAACATACACTCTTCTATACCGCAAGAGACTAATCGAAAAACAAAAGAGAAAAAACATGAAAAAGAAAAGTTTCTTTCAAGATTTTTAAATACTTCAGTATAAAACGAAAGGCATTTTAAACGTGCATTACAGCATGTCATAGAAATTGCATTTTCTAAACTTCAAATAAAATGAAAATGGAAAGAAAAAAAAAAAACAAAAACAAAAAACAGAAATGTTTTTACCACCGCCATGTGGACATGTGGCATGATCTGAGTCTCTACTTCGATTATTTTCAGTTGCTGATCATGTCAATAACATCATACATGTTACCTTAAGGCACGTTATCTTTGTAAATGCACACGGTTTTAGGTTTTTCCTTGCTGTATGTCGGGCTTTAAACAGTTAATTTGAAAAATCATAAGAAAAAAAACTACATTGTTTGTAGAAAATTGGAGCAAATGTTTTTAAGATACCTATGCACCGTGCATACAGGTTTTGTTTTTTTTTTATTCTCATTCAAAATCTAAAGAAAAAAATCTAAAAAAAAATTTGACATGTTTTATGAAAAATATATTAACAAGGGCACGTGCTGTATTTATAACAAGAGTTAAAACCTGATGTTAAAGAAAGGTCATTGATTTTTTAGTTTTTAAATAAATTAAAACAAAAGACTTAAGACACATACTTTTTTCATATATAAACTGTGTATTAATGTAGAGATTTTAGTTATCAATTTTCTAATAATTTGAAAATAAGTATGTAATAGCGATTAAATTGTTTAATTAACTAAAATGCACTATCAATAAAGACACAAAAGCGATTGGGAAGCGATTCAAAGAAAGCAAGAGATATTGGCATATTGATAGATATCTTTGCTGAGGCCTGATTTCACTGATTAAGCCTTCAGACCATATATTCATCCCTTATTGGTCATTACAATCCTTTAGTCAGGTTTATGACCTGGTTTCTCACACTACTTATGTTGTGTGTGTTAATTTTATACATGAGTGGCGGGACCTACAGTTCAAAATCGACTTCGAACAACAAATTTTTGAGAGACTTTTCATGGCAATTTTATTTACTCGCAGAGGTTTTGCCACATATCTGCTAAGAGGATGTTGCCAAAGAAATATTCTTTGTTTTATTTTGTTTTGTTGAATATGTCTGAAACGAGGTTCGAAACATGGGCTCACTTCTAGGTATTAAGCTACGACAACTTTATTCCTCATTTGACAAATCATGGTTTTTTTATGTGCATTTTGTATCGGTAGCTCTTGCAATATAAAATAATTTTCATTGTCCTGAGGCGGCGGTTATTGAATTTCCACAACACTTTGTTATCATTTTATTACAATGACATTCTCTTCTAACGAATGATTGATAAATGTACTTGAGACATAGATTGAGACAGCGTGCGGTACTCCTACTAATGTTTTTCGCAAGCTTTTGGTTTCTCATACTTGATAGATAGTATCTAACAGCCTACCTATCTATTTTTCAAGCTTCTAGATAGGTGAAGGTGACACATAATAGTCGGCATAGGCTTAAGTCTTCTCGTTGTTGGTTCATTAATCCTGTTTTTTATAGAAAGCCTAAATAATGTACAACCTTCCTTAGTAAACTCAATTCAACAACGGCAATCTGCATTCTTTAATGTCTACGGCGCCGATATGGTTCGGTAGTGTTTATAAGGCGGAATACCTTATAATAACGCCCATTAGTATACTTAAGCAACCTTTGCATTGCATTTATGTGATCATGGTTTTATTAAGAGTGATGTTTATGGCCTGGCAATAATTTTCCATAACTAAAGCCATAACTTAACTAGTTCTTAAGGTGTCCTGGACCTGCTCTCAGAGAAGATAAAGAACCAAATCTTGAAGGAGACAGCCTTTAGCTTTTAGACGATTTTGCTGTTGGAAAGATATCATACCGTTTATGAATCTCCATTACAATGTAAATTTGAAAAATTTTAGGCATTTGCCAATCACTTAGAACATATTTGTCTAAGTTGTTATAGACTAGCAGGCATGGTCTTGACTTATTAGAGGATAGCCCTGGCTCAGACATCTCGAAGAGAAAAAAATATTTCTTTCCGCCAGTTCTTCTTCTCTGAGAGTAAATTAAATTGCTATTGGAAATTTCTCAAATATCTGTTGCTCGAAGTTGACTCTAAACTTTAAACAAAACAAGGATGCTGTGAGAAACTAAGGCGTAATCCTGACTAAGGTGTTATAATGACTAATGACAAGTGTAGGTAAGTAAGAAAGATGATATTTGACTAATTGCGTACAAGATTTCCTAAAAGACTTGGAAAGATTAGCGTCCAAGAAATCCTAGGTCATGAGAATTAACAATGTTAGCACCGATAAAGCAGTGCAGAAATCGTTGTAAATAACAGGCTTAGTAAGGCAAAAGCTTCATTCAAATGATTTGAATTAGTTTGAAGAAACTCACAAATATCTATTAATGTCAATGCTATTATAAGGAAGTGAAATAAGCTTAGTTTTGAAGACCTTTATGCATAGACTGCGTTTTTAACTTTAATGTTAAAAAAAAAAATTGTTTTATTAAGTGTTTCTTGTTAAGCAGCGAGGTATGTCGGTATTTCGAACCTGGTGCATTTTGCCACATGAAAGATTTTTTTTAATACCAACATTTTATAAAATATTATAAAAAAAAAAAATAAAAAATTAAACTCCTGCAGTTTTGTTTAAACAAAAGACTTAAGACATAAACTTGCTGGATTTCTTTACTTTGCTATTGCATAGCCAGTGTTAATTGTTGTTTTATCAACGAATTAAACAGGAAACAATATAAACAATTTAACATTTTAGTTTTTATATCGATCTTAAAAAAAAAGAAGAAAAATATGTCATTTTAATTAAAACTTTAAATGTTTCTGCTGTATCAGTTTTCCAATTCGTCATGGCGAAATTCATAAAAAATAAAAAAAAAATTAAGTTTAATAATGATAATAAACGAAGAAAACTAACATGGGGAACAAAGTTGCACACAATTATTGCTTAACAATTTAACAATTTAAATAAAATATATTTCGTTTGGTTTTTTTTTGAAACAATAATAAAAAAAAGTGCACATTCAAGTATAAAAATAGTTTTAATTTTTCTTTAAACAAAAAAAAAAAAAAACATTTTATTTTATTTCGTTTAAGTTTTGTTTTTTAGTTGTTTTTTTAAACAACATACTTGTTTTATTTAATTAAACTACAGGTGCTTTGCTTTTAAAAATAGTTTCCAACAAAATAAATAGTTTTTGGAGTTTAACTATTTGAAAACGAAATACTTGCATAAATTTAATTTTGTCAAGTTATTTCTATTGCACATACATACACGCACACATACACACTTCAATACATATGTATCATACAACAATTTGTATTTATTTTGTTGTTGAAAACATTATTGTTTCTAATTTAGTGGCTTCTGTTTTCAAACACTGAACAACAACTTATGACTGGTCACAGTAAGATGTTGTGGTTGTCGTCACAAGCATGCGATTTTTTGTTACACATTTTTGTGGTTTAACACTTGTTATCTAGACCATGTGACCGAAATACTAAAAACAATTGTACAATGTGAACATAGTTTTTTTCTTAATCTAGGAAATATTATTATTTTTTAACAATATTAACAAGGTGTTATACCAAAACGTGCTAAGGTTCTTAATAATGCCAACTTCAAATCATATCATAATCTAATGTCTAAATGAACTAAAACTTGGCTTGGTTTTTATTTTTTTTTTGGGTTTCAATTCTTTAAGTAATTATTACAGATTAGAAGAAAAAATTACTTCGTATCACAGTTTAATTTGTTTTATTTTCTTTGATAGTTTAAAACATGTAAGCATAATAAGAAAAATTAATTAATTTTTTAAGAGCTCTCATGCAGCCTTCATATGATGTTTTAGAAAATCTCGCACAGCACAGCTGTTTAAATTTAATTTAAAATTAACTGCGTAAATAATAAAAAATTACACGCTTTTACTGTCATGTGTCATACGGTCATTCAAAACAAATACGAAAGTAAAAAAAAAAAAGAGAAACAATAAAGCTACAGCATAAATCATGTGCAAACATCACCAGCCGTCAGTAGAAGCTCGTGATACATTGCCAACCAGCATTCAAAAGAAACAAAAAAATTTCTCCAAAAAGAAAACAAAAAAAAAAAAAGCGAAAAAAAAATAATCGAAATATTGTACAAACAAAAGTATTTTGTTTGTATGTATATTTTGAAAGCATTTAATTAAGAATTTCGTAATTTTTTTCTCCATTTTCTTTACGGTTATTTAGTGTAAAAGGTGATTGATAGGTTTTATAATGGCTGCCGCAAAGGAATTGCCCCAATTTTTAATTAAAATAATCGAATCAAATGATATAAATGGTTTGGCCAATATTCTTCTCCGATTTGAAGCAGTTTTCTCTCATACAGGTTTACACTTTCTTGATCAAAACAGTCATTAGGTTGAATAAACTTACAAGCTATTTTCAGTTCATTCTAAGAGTTAAGCTTTAATGATTACCTTACCAGCAGAATCATGTAACATCATAATTGGCTGCTATGTCAGCACAAATGAGTATTAATTTCAATAAACCTGCACACTATCTTTTATATTCCATATTCCCAAGCCTATGCAACCGTTTTGTCCTTTTTCTGTGCTCAAAGTTCACTAATACTTAGCGCCTTTCTGTCTTCGAAGTTAATTAGACATAAATACATACGTACATACATACATAACTGGTCAATACTACCCTTCATTCAGAATTACTCTCACTCCATGGGTGGAGTTATTTTATGCTTGAGTAGCGGGCCATACAGTTGACTCCGAACGATAGATTTTTGTGAAACTCTTCATGGCAATATTATTTGCTTTCACAGGCTTTGCCAGAAATCTGCTGAGAAAAATCAACAACAAAATATTTTTTCATATTTCCTTCGAAATATCTGATCTGGGATTGGAACCATGGCTACACGATCCTTGAGCTCGTTTTTAATTCGGACTTTTCAACTAAAATGTGAAATAGTTCCTATTATGATAGCGATTGACTTCCTCTTCTTACAGAGAGTGTCATCCATGTGTTCACTAAATTACACAAATGACAAGAGAAAATCGAATGTAGAAACCTTACACTACCTGATTACTGTGGCATTATTCCCTATCCTACAAATACGACCACTGTGCACACACGATATCAAAGTACATCGAATGACTTTTGAATTTCTAGGGAAGCTTGAAGAAGGTCGGGTGTCTCTTGAGCAGATAGCAAAACATTAGACGCTTTCCCTGATATAAGTAGGTCTCTGAATATGATAACATTGGACGTATTCGTAAAATTCCTCTAAGCTCGTTGCTGTGCTGTCATGCAAGCAAATAATCTCGCACAGAATTTATCACTCACAAACGAAAAATGGGAAAATTCACCGACTTGTAGAGAAGGCCTGATGTGAATATAATCGGAACAAAATTAGCTGAAACCTGATCACAGTCTTTGTTAGTAACCAGATGTTGTAACGGAATACTAGCATATGCCTGCAATGCACGGACCGTGGGAATACTTCACAAAAAGTTGTTTTAGTTAGGAGAACGACTTCTTTGTCATTATATGGCAGACAAAAACTTCCTTAGCACTTAAAGAAGATGATTTGTATAGAAAGTGCGCCTTCATAAAGGTATCAGTACGGATGAGAAATGCCAGCCAGCAGCTAAGTATACGTGGCGGAATAAGTGGTTTCGTATTTCAACATGACCTTATAGTATCTAAGCAAGCTATGCTATTCGAAACAACTGTCAATTTAACGTGTATAACTTAGACTCAAAATTATTTCAAAATCCTTAAGCGGAAATACCAATGTTGCAGGAACACCCTAAGCAACATTTCATATGTTTATGTCACAAATATGTGGACTTAAACAGAAGAATACATTGCCTGTGAAGTGCTAGGAACATAAGCGCTCTTCCCTCAATTTCTCACATCACGTTTTGAAAGATTGTTTTTAACGCAATGTTTCCACTAGCGTCTTGATCTCCTCTTCTCCTCTTCTCCTTTTTCAATCGGGTATATCCCCGAACGATCCTTTCGCGAACTATGTCATGCCCAAACCATCGTAGACGCTGTACTTTGTACTAACAAGCTATAAGAGTATGTCAGCATAAAGTTGACAAAACTAGTCGAAAACGAGTATCATATTTTTAAGACACCGAAGTCTAGTAAGTAGTAATGGCTTATTAGACGGGAGGTCACGGTTCAAATCCCAGGTCAGACATCAAAACGAAATATGAGCAAATATTTCTCTGGCGACTTCCTCTCAGCAGATTTCTGGCAGAAACTGAGTGAGTAAATGAAATTGCCACGAAAGATTTTTCAAAAATCTATGGTTTTGTAGGTCCCGTTACTTACTGTATAATATTAATACACACAACATAGGTTGGTGTGAGAAGATAGGTTGTAATGACCAATTGTGTATGTATTGTTTATCAAAAAACTGACAAATTGAGTTGAACTTGACTAAACATAGCTCAAATCTTGCCCTACCTTGATTTTAAGTGGACACAGTGGTTTAACATAATCACGCGTTTCACCCAAATGAAGGATCTTTGGGCTGCTTTAGAATACATCGCTCGACTATGATAAGATAAAATTTAAAACGGATGTCCATTAATGTCAAATTTTGTTGTTTGTAGTAAACTGTGTAGTGTATTAGGAATAAATGCTCACTGTTGCGACTTGCTTTTCTATTGCTTTCTTTGTTGAATGTTCGCTAAAGTAGAATGTAAAGTTTACCCTGCCATATTTACTTTTCCATGAGTTATTTTGTCGAAATATAGTGAAATTACAACTAAATAAATAAGTTAGTCACAGTCTTTAATGAGTGTATAGGCAATTAAACTGAATTGTAAATCTAAAGCTTATTTTGAATTACATTAGAATGCAGAGGAATAAATCAAATTAAGGCTTACCTCATAACCCTGTAAAGTTGGATCCGTTGTG
Organism: Sarcophaga bullata; assembly: GCA_005959815.1. Taxonomy (NCBI): domain Eukaryota; kingdom Metazoa; phylum Arthropoda; class Insecta; order Diptera; family Sarcophagidae; genus Sarcophaga; species Sarcophaga bullata. The sequence goes on from QOCX01000881.1 coordinate 36,012, forward strand.
CTCGCCGAACTGCCATCACTTAAACCACTAGCATCATTATGACTGTCACCATTAGTTCTTATACTAGCATTGCCGCCGCTACCATTACCACCACCACCACCACCACCACTCCCATTACCACCGCCATCATGGGTCATGGTTCTGTCTGTTGACGCGCTGTGTTGATGCTGGTGTTGTGACCCATGATGTGTATGCGTGCTAGTATGATGATGTTGTTGGGTCATGGCATGAGGAGATTGTTGCTGTTGCTGAGTATGTGATGGTAGGTGTGTGTGATGCTGATGATGCTGTTGCTGGTGCTGCTGTTGCTGGTGCTGTTGCGGCTGTTGCTGTTGATGATTATGATGACTGTGATGTAGATTTACATTGACGCCAAGGCCAATGCCCATATCGGGCGCTGTAACAAAATCGAAAAAATCTGTTTTCGATATATCCTCAGGACGAAAGGACTCACTTATATCCATGCCAGTGGATGACATTTCATCGGTGCCAATCATTTAGGCAGGTTAACTTGGCACTTAGCAATATTTTTTTGTTTTTTTTTGTTTTTTTTTTGTTTTTAGGAAAAGGGAAAGCAAGCCAGCAAAATATTTTCAAAGTAATGAGAAAGGGGGGAAATAAGAACTGCAAAAGATAAAAACAAATAAAAAACAATTGAAATTACTTAACATATGCTATTTACAATGGACATTCTGTCTATTAAATTTAAATATTTTTTATTTTTTTTTATTTTTTCTTTGTGTTAAAAACACTACTTATATGGCCAGTTATTTATGATGTTTTTTTCTTATTCTCTGCTTCACTTAAAAAATTTATTTTTTATGAAAAAAAAAACAACAACAAAGAAAACAAAAATGTGCAAAAATTTCAAAATAAACCTATAAATCTTATTGACAGAAAAGGGTGACAAAGTGTAAACACGATTTTGTAACCGTAACACACAAGAAAAAAACAAAACAACACAGTCTGAGAGCAGTAAAAAAAATGGAGTACAGACTTTAAAAATATTTCACAGAAAATGTCAATGATTTGCATAGAATGCAATACAAGATTTAAGCCAAAATCAAGTTGGCCACAAGACTATTTTGAAATTTTGTCCTAAATTGTATGTGTTTTTTTTCTTCTTCTTCTTCGTCTTCGTTTGTCTGTTGACGGTTTTTTTTTTTTTTTTTTTTTTTTTGCTGTTAAGTGTCTTTTAAACTACTCAATTTGAGTGACGTTTGTGACCAAGTCCACACGTAAAACGAAATGTATCGTATATTTCTATGCAGAAAAAAAGAGAAAAAAAAATATAAACTTGGTTCATGTACGACCAAAAAGATATCCTATACTTGAACGTATTGTTATAGAATAATATGTTTGCCTTACAATGCTTAGATGGAATTAAAAACGCACATAATTCCTGACTAATAAAGACCATAATAACATAGAAATAACAAGTATGCGTTAAAATATATATCGGCGGGTGTACCACAATCCGAAACGAAGTCCTTTAAAGTTTTCTAATCATAAATAATGCGTACACAGCACGGAAATATTTGTAAAGCTATTGTCGATTGAAATATCCTGCACAGCCAAACAGTCCAAACAGTCTTTGACAACATGTCAGCTCTTCAAAATGATTTGAAACCAATCAAGCACTAATCTAATCTAAAGTTCCTTTGGAAACTTATTGGCCAGTTATACTGTTTAGTCAGGATTACAACCTAGCATGGCCCATCATTTATCTAGTGCATGGCAACTGTAGCCATGATAGGTTTTAAAATATTTTTTATGACAATTTTATTGACTTTCAGAATTTTTTACAGAAGTGTAGTGAGAGAAAGAAATATTTGTTCACATTTTTTGGTTTGTTCGAGATGTCTTAGCTAGGTTATGAACCACCAACACCGTATCTACTAAGACACAGCCACTTAATTGAATCTCTTGGAAAATACTGTGCAAAAAAAAAATCGAATTTCATTGAAGACCTTAAGGATCTGATTTTCAATACTTTACACTGTTACAGACCAGATTGTTTGTTGCATAAGTTATTAAATCTTATTAATTGATTACCAAATAAAGTCTACTATGCATAGATATTTTTTCAAATTCGAATGTGTACATAAAGACTACAATTAAAGAGTCATAATGGCTATTGAAATTAAATCAGATTTCATGCTTAAATATCTTCTTAGCGTTAAAGCTATGCTGGTTTAATTTGCTCTCATTTCTAGTTCTTACAGTGTCTCTACCCTGCTTGATTACAGTTCCTTGAGTCTTGCGAATTCCTCTCTATCACAGTTGCTGTGACAATATTACGTTTTTAATAATATTATGGGCGATTTACGTTCGCTGTCTATGTTTAATTGGCTTCGGTATGGGTTTATCATTGGCTATGTTTCAAAAATCAGAGTTGCACATGATCCATGATCGTATTCCATACTAGTCAGGTCTAATTTTTAAATAATAGTGCCAGCTAAACTTCGCTAATATGGAAACTCCTCAAACTTATCAAAGCGAAACAGCTTTTTGTTTGAGTTTCTGTATACAAAAACTGGCTTTAAGTTTTGCTGGCCTTTTGGTTGCCGTAGTTGAGTACATAGTGTGTTGGCCTATCAGACGAGAGTCCGTGGTTCAAATCAAAGCTTAGAAACCACGAATAAAACAAAATATGCTAAAAATTTTCATTTGGTATAAATCCTTACATACATAATTGGCCACTACAACCCTTCAGTCAGGATTGCGGCCTAGCTTCTCACACCACTTATGTTGTGTGTGTTAATTTGACACATGAGTACCGGGACATACAGTTTAAAATTGACTCGGAACGACAGGTTTTTTTGAGAAACTTTTCATGGCAATTTTATTTACTCTCAAAATTTTTGCCACGAATCTGCTGAGAGGAAGTCGCCGAAGAAATATTTTTTCATATTTCGTTTTTGTTGTCTGACCGGGGATTCGAACCCTGGTCTTTCGTCTAATAAGCCAACACACTACCTACTAGACATCGGCGACTTCAAATATAAATCCTTAGAGTAAATAAATTGCCATGAAAACTTTCTCTCAAATCTGTCGTTGACAGATTTTAGGTGCCACCTATCACATACCATATGGGCGTTGTAGGAGGCTAGGTTGTAAATCTGTCTAAATAGTTATAATGATCAATTAAATAAGTAACTGTAATTATCTGATGTTTAAAATGTGTATTGGTATGAACGGTTTTATGTGAGGCAAACGAATTTTTGCGCTGACCTTAGGTGATTGTTTTAATGTTGAGGTATTAGCAATTTTAAGTCAATGACAATCATAAACATTTAAATTTGTTTCAAGGCGAATAAATTTTATGAATATTGGAGAATTGCTCATCTGAGAAAAAACTACAAAACAAATCATAAGTAATGATTGTGGGCCTGGAACTCTGTTTTAAAATGATGCAACTAACAGCCGCCATTGTGATGATGTAGGGTATGAAATATAAAAAAACGTAATAAATACGCTTAAAAACTGTTGAATAAGAAGAAATAAATAAAAATTGAACTGAAAACAGAAGGCAGAAATCAATTTATCCAAATAAATGAAATACAAAATAAACAAAACAAATAGAAAAAAAAACAAAAGATTGTATTAAGATTTCTTAGTGTTTTTAAAGCAAAAGACAAACAATATACTCCAGTACAGAATGACAAAAAAAGAAAAAAAAAATAAGAAAAAAAAAACACTCTTTAAACACATGTCAAATTGTTGTGCTACGACTACACTAACTATATGCCAGCAAATCACTCATACAGCCACACTCCAATACACACTTCATTCATTAAGACCATAAGAGTGTCTAATAATGTTTGAGGAAAAAGCAAAAGATAAAAACCAATAGTTTTGGTTTGTTTTTTTTTTTTTGTTTCTGCTTTGTTTTTTATTTTTTTTTTTTAAATTACCAGCAACATTTTACACGGTTTGATCAGTTGCTGGTGCTAATGCAGCTTAATGTGCAGTGTGCAGTGTGCCACAATATAAGCAGCAGCATTATTTCGGACTCTTGTCAATTGACAATTTCAGTGTGTGTGCAATTGTGTAAAAGAAAAAAACAAAAAAAAAAAAAAACTCATACAAGCTTATACCCATCATGATCGCTATACAATTTACAAATTTTGTTTTTTGTTTGCTTCAAATATTCCTATGGAGTTTTACGTTTTTCGTTTTTTATAGAGTTTCATTGCTTTTGCTCTACGTAAGTCATTTCAATTATTTGGCGATTTTCATTTTCAATTCAGTGTAATTGGATGTTGTTGCTTGAAATCTGTCTATCTTTATGTGTTGTTCGCCATGTAGACACACACATGAAATGAAACAAAAAAAAAAAAATAAAAATCAAATAAAGTATCTCTCTATGTAACTATATCTGTATGTATGTATGTATGTACGTACGTACAGACATAAGATTATTTATACAGCTGTAATGCGGTAGTGAATATAGCAAATACTTGATGAATAATAATAACAAGAAAAAAAAAAAGAAAAAAAAAAGAAAAAAGAAATTGAATAAAATGAGAAAATATTGAAACAAATTTATATTATTTACGTATGAATGTAAGCTATTTATTCACCGTATATTATTGCAAAGAAATTATTTGTTTAATTTAAATTCAATTAAATTTTAATGCGGTGTTATTAATAAACACAAGCGTATAAATTACAAACTCAATATTTAACAAACATTAGCCGCAGAACGTATTACGAATCCTATGCTTGAAATTCTTTAAACAAATTTGGGTTGAAGAATAATTGTGCGCTAAAAAGGCAACTCGCCAAAGGGCAATTTCTAGATTGGAATACTTTCTTAACAAATACTGTTTTTGCAATAATACTATCGAAATGGGTAAGGGACGCCAAGTAGGAATTATAATTGGATGACAGAAGAGTTATTATTCATGTTACAACGGCATCTTATATAGGATAAGATCTGTAAGATTGCTCGAAGAATTCCTTTTTCATAATTAAAAAATTAATTTTAGTAATATTGCCTCATTCGTTTGGAACAATCTCGGCAATGTCATCTCCAATGTTGGCCTTCAAATGCTCAATTGTCTCTGGTTTATCGGCATAATACTTTTCTTAAACGCCGCCCCAGAGAAAGTGGTTCAACGATGTTAAATTACAGCTTTTTGGCTGCCAATTGACCTCACCAGATCATATAATTAAACGTTCACCAAACCTTTGACGCAATAAATCGAATGTGGCATGAGATGTATGGCAAGTTGCACCATCCTGTTGAAACGAAACATCGTTCATATCAATATCATGAAGAGCGGGTAAAAAAAATGGTGCGATGGGTATCTAAATTCAATGGTGCGATGGGTAATGTTTGTGCCGTTCTCGTTTTCAAACAAATATGAGTCGATGATGCCTCTGTTCTACAGGACGTAGCAAACAGTCACTCGTAATGAGTACATTGTGTACTGTACGACCACTTGTGGGTTTTCTGAGACCCAAATACGGGAATTTCGTTTATTAATGTACCCAACAAGATGAAAATGAGCATCATTCGAAAATATAATTTTTTTGAGCAAAATTATCAAAATTCTCTTTCTACCCCTTTTTTTTTGTGTGTACTTTATCTATGAGTGACAGGAGGTTGTCTTGCGATAGTTTTGAAGAATTTTTTCGAGAAAACTGGGAAGAAGACATTGCTGAAGAAATATTTTTTCCATAATTCATCTTATTCTAGATATCTGAGCTTGAATTTTGAGCAATTGGCTTTTGTCTAACAAACCAACGCACTACCCATTAGACTATACGGCAACTTAACATAACGTCTATGGTTATTGTTTTTTTGATAGTTTTGACATTTCATCATAGATTATGTGAACTTTTGCTATTCAAAAACAAGATCTAATGATTTCAACTGGTTGCTTCAAGTGTACTAAGTGTAATGCTGATAAACTCTTTTCAGCTATTCATACAGCAAAAAAAAAAAAACAAAAAAAAAAAACTTCCAACGACATTAATTTTAACCACAGGTCTTCACCTACACGTCCGACAACTTAAAATCTTCATTAATCATATGAAATTGGTGGCAAAAAAAAGAAAATGGGAAATAAAAATAAAAGAAAATAAATAATGAAATGCAAAAAGAAAATGAATTTAAAGTTTTTCTCTGGCTATTTACGTCTCCTCTTTTTATTTCATTTTCTTGATAGTTTTTCTACCATTTTTTTGCCAACATTTGCCAGCCAGCCAGTCTAAAACGACACGAGAACTGTTGAATGTTGTTTGTTTTTATGTGTTTTTAACTGTAATTAAATTTGAAGAGAAAAGTTAAAGAAAAACAAAACAACAACAAACGTTAACATGGGAAGATGCAACAGTGCAATGTGTAAACTAAATCACCTGTCGCCGACTAAAACTTAATGACAAACGCTGAATGTCATAAAGCTGAGAAATTGAAATTCCTGATTAATAGTGTTTACATAAGAAAATTAACAGCAAAAATGTGCAAATAACCCCAAGTAATGAAATTAAATAAACATGTGTGTTATGTTTGGAATGGAAATTTTGAAGAAAAATGACAATAAAATTGGAAAAGAAATTATTTTGCGAAACAAAAAAAAAAAAAAAAAAAAAATTTCCAATTATTGGTGGTTTTGAAAACAACAGGATGGATTTCACTCTTCTTTTATTTTCTATTTTTTTTTTGCCATAAAAATCTTCCAAAGTGAGCTATTGAATTCTAATAAATTGAATTTTGTAAACTTTTTTTTTTGCTGCTAAATACGCTGCCATAACCATAACCAAATGACTACTCATAATGGCTGGCCATCATCTTCAGTTTGTTATATCATACTTAAAAACTAAATCTGAAGTAAAAAACAATCTTTCTTCAAATAAATTTATTCATTTAATAGCCATCAGCATTGAAAGTAAATGAAATTTGAAATTTTATAGACAAATCCTCCAAACAATCCAGTAGCCTAGAGAGTTTAGTGTTTTGGGCAAGCAAAAGAAAAAAATCTTGTCAGTTGGCAAAAGTAACATCTTGTTTCTTCTGTTCATTGTTTTTGTTTTTTTCTTTTAAATTTTATTTTTGTAATGGCCTTGCTGTGGGTGCTGTATCATCATCATTATCATCATTATCATCATCATTGTTATTATAGTCTTCGTTTGTATTGTCATCTGCCAAGCATCCTTTGCTTCTTTCTAACCCCCTCTTGAAAATAAGTGTTATTTTCTAGTGCCTTTACCATTTACTCCCCCCTCCCCCCTTCATTTATTTTTATTTGTATTACTTTGAAGCTTGTACAAGTTTATTTTGACCAGAAATAACAAACGACATGTTTTGATTGTCTTTTTAATGTTGTACTACCATGTTTCTTTTCTTTGATTCTTCCAATTCCTTTGTATTTCTTTTATTGTATTTTGTCAAAATCATGATAAACATTTGGTTGTAGTTGCTGGTTGCAAATATATTATAAAAAAAAAAAACATCATCATGTCGAGATTTGTTAGAAATAAAAATAAAAATAAATTTCAAATTTGCTTCTTCGCCCCATGTTGTACATGCAACAAAACAAATGTTTTCTATCATTTGCATTTTAGTTGTGGCAATTATATTGTTATCAAACAAATGGGGTTTTCACACCGCAAATAATATATTGTTTACGAGATAGGACACTTTAATTAGAAATAGCTCTGCTTTATGTTATATAACACGACAGAACTAATTTAACGTCTTTAAAATATGAAAAAATTTAATTGAAATGAAAATAATTCCCTGGTCTTGCTGATTTAGGTATTGCAGATGTTTTCTAATTTTTACACAAAACTTTACGCAAAAAATTGTGCATAATTTCACCACTATCTGCTCTCGTATGAAATGGTGCGTTCAATCTATCCTATGCTCAGCAGATTTTTGACAAAAACTCTGCTAGTAAATGAAATTGCCATTTGCGGATAAAATTAAACACACACAACCAAAAGTGGTGTGAGAAGCTAGGTCGTAATTCTGACTGAAGGTTGTAATGATCAATTATGTATTTATGTATGTAGTCAATGAAGTCAGGTACCGTGCGGAGGTCCTATATGCATGTGGTTTCCAAAGACGATTTTACATGTCAAAGCATAGCGAGCGGAATACCATGAAACTCTTTGAGAGTTGGAGTTTTTTTAGTGATCGATATCACATCTTGGAATAAACTTTGGATCCAATAAAAAATTTCTTCAAGGAGATAGATGAAGCCTCTCGTGTACTGCAGGCAGCACTACACCGTTGCAGTTGGAAGCTACATTTATCAAATTAGTTGTTTCATTTTATTCTAGGTCTGTTTTACCTAATCACCCTGGTTGGGTACGCAGTTCAATAAATCATGAAAATAAAAAAAAATTTCATTCAAAATGGTTGTTAATCTGACTTTGAACACATGAGAATCCGTATTTGAATAAACGGTGTACGCGAACAATACAAATAATTAAAGTAGGACGCTACTAGGCAAATGACAGCCAAGAGCGTCGAATGTATATCGAACAAATGACTGTTGTGGTGGTGTGGATTTTTGGGCTGTCCGGTATCATCCAGTCGATGTATTTGGCTTATGGACGGTCAATTGCATTCACTTTAGGTCTCAGATAAGCGAATTTATTGGGCTCGAATCGAAAGACTAACGTTAAACGACACAAAAAGTCAATCATGTAGAAATAAAAACCACGTATGATCAAACCCCAGACCAGCGCTACATGGCCGACGTTGTCATTCTGCTGTGAGTTACTGTAAGGTCCCCATTGTAATACACCTAACCACAAAAACGACTAAAGATTATGTACATATTGAACCTGTTAGACTTTTGCTTGTGGGGTTTTCTTAAGTGGAGGTGTATGCGAATAATGCCACAAGCACTTGCTGTCGGTGAAATTAACCCTGATTTATAGTGCGTAAATTTTGTGAAGATTTAATATTTCAGAGAATCGTTCCAGATAGTTTGAGCGATATTTTATTCTACATATATGAGGTTAATTATTCTGTAAAACGAACAAAGAAATTTTAATGATAGTCTCGTAGTCGTCGTAGTCTACTTGATAGTGTGTTTGGCTTATTCACATGAGCGCCACGGTTCATATACAGAGATCAAGCAATGAGTATTAAAAAGATGAAGAGTTTCGAATCATAATTAATAATTTTGATACCTCTACTGCATTCCATTTCATACTTTCCACATTCAAGTTGAAGTGACTCATTCATCATACCATACTTAACACTACGCATGATGTTTTTGTATGTTCTACTCTCATGACTCAACCTATACAAGATATCACAAATCAAGGTTGATTCATGTACAACGCTACAATCACCACGAACGGTTGTGGTTTTGCACTGTTTGCTGCCTGTGTTTTTTGCTTGTTGTGTCTTTTTTTTCTTTTGTTGTAAATGCAACAATAACGAAGATTGTAAAATTTTGATAATGTATCTCGAATCAATCGAATTATCTCGAATCATTTTTAATGAGTATTCTAAGTATTTGTTCTAAAAATTTATGATCTGAATGATGTGGCGCTATGATAGTCAAACACACATCTTGGAGATGATAATTAGATTTGCTGTCAACGTTGTAGCTTCATACAAAATTGGGCATTAATTTCAACAGCTAATCTGCTCTCGTATGAAATGGTGCGTTCAATCTTATCCTATGCTCAGCAGATTTTTTTGACAAAACTCTGCTAGTAAATGAAATTGCCATTTGCGGATAAAATTAACACACACACAACAAAAAGTGTGTGATGATAAGCTAGGTCGTAATTTCTGACTGAAGGGTTGTAATGATCAAATTAGTATTTATGTATGTAGTCAATGAAGTCAGGTACCGTGCGGAGGTCCTATATGCATGTGGTTTCCACAAGACGATTTTCCATGTCAAGCATAGCGAGCGGATACCATTGAATCTTTGAGAGTTGGAGTTTTTTTAGTGATCGATATCACATCTTGGAATAATACTTTGATCCAATAAAAAATTTCTTCAAGGAGATAGATGAAGCCTTCCGTGTACTGCAGGCAGCACTACACCGCTCTGCGTTGAAGCCATATTATCAAATTAGTTTTCATTTATTCTAGTCTGTTTTACCTAATCACCCTGGTTGGGACAGCATTCAATAAATCATGAAAATAAAAAATGTTTTCATCATAATGGTTGTGATGTCTGACTTTGAAGGATGGAATCCATATTTGAATAAACGATATACGCGAACAAATAAAATTATTTTATTTCTGACACTACTAGGCAACATGACAGCCAAGAACGTCGTATGTATACCGAAATAGTCACTGCTGTGGTGTTGTAGTTTTTGGGCTGGCGGTATCATCTGTCGATGTATTTGGTTATGAACTGTCAATTGCATTCACTCAGATAAGCGAATTTATTGGCTCTAATTGAACGATCTGGATACCAACTTCATGTGATTTCAACAGGCCGACGCTACTGGCCACGTTGGTTATTCTGCATGAGTACATTGTCACCTTACAACGATGATTGTGATGTTTGAAGCTGTTAGACTTTTGCTTGTGGGGTTTTGCTTAAGTGGAGGTGTATGCGAATAAGCCACAAGCCAACACGGGCCATGCCATCGGTGAAATTAAGCCTGATTTTAGTGCATAAATTTTGGAAGATTTAATATTTCAGAGAGTCGTTCCAGATATTTGAGCGATATTTTATTCTACATATAATGAGGTTAATTAGTTCTGTAAAACGAACAAAGAATTTTAATGATATCTTCGTAGTCGTCGTAGTCTACTTGATAGTGTGTTGGCTTATTACACATGGAGGCCACGGTTCATATCAGAGGATCAGCAATGAGTATTCAAAAAGATGAGTAGTTCGAATCAATTTCATATTTTTGATACTCATACGCATTCATATCATACTTCACATTCCAAGTTTGAAGTACTCATCATCATACCCATACTTAACACTACGCATGATGTTTTTGATTTCTACTCTCCATGACTCAACCTATACAAGAATCACACAAATAAGTGTGATTCATGTACGAACGCTACAATACCACTAGAAGGTTGTGTGTTTGCACTGTTGCTGCTCTGTGTTTTTGCTTGTGTGTCTTTTTTTCTTTCTGCTGTAAATGCAACAATAACGAAACTGTAAATTTTGATGATGATTCTCGAATCAATCGAATTAACTCCGATCATTTATGAGTATTCTAAGTATTTTCTAAATTTATGAATCTGAATGAGTGGGGCGTATGAATCAAACCATTTAGGAATGATAATTGAGTTTGATGTCAACGTTGTACTCAAACTCATTGCAACTTGTATTTATAAATTAATGTTGTAGTGAGTACGAATGAATCAAAGTAGTTCAATTTCAATACTGTTGACTTAATCATACTCAAAATTTCATGAGTACTTATGAGTAGCGAAAAAGTGATTCATTGCTGGTCTCTGGTTCATACTCCAGGTCAGATATCTCGAACAAAATGAAATAAAACTTCCCCTCAGAAGCTTTCTGGCAAAAAACTTTGAGAGTATTTAAAATTGCCATGAAAAGGTTTCACAAAAATCAGTTAAACTATAGGTCCCGCCCATCATGTAGAAAAATAAAACACACAACATAGGGGTTGTTGAGAAGCTAGATTGTAATCCTGACTTAAGGATTGTAATGACCAAGTATGTATGTGTGATGATATCTCATATACACTTTGTTTATGTTGAAATTTCAAGAGAGGAAACGCTTAACAAATGAGTATAAAAGTTTTATTAACTTTTTTAAGTTTTCTGGGTAATTTTTTAAATTTTAAACAAACCAAACAAATAATTTGAAATTCTCATCTTCTTTATTACGTTTACATTGTGTGCAAATATCTAAAGACTTCTTTTTGTTTTCTTTTGATACAAAGTTTCATTTTAAAGTTATGTGTTGAAATAAACCATTTAGTATTCAAAGAATGTATCTTAATTGCTAAAAAGAACATTTTACAAGCTGGTGATTAGAAACCATTTCGTTTTTCTGTTCTTTTTTTCTTTCTTTCTTTAAAGCAAATGTAAAGGTGTTTTAATCTTTTTTATTTATGCCATAATATAGATAAAAGGGTTTGTTTCTTTCTACTTACAGGTGCTTTATAAAAAAATCAATTTGTTTTCTTTCTATTTTTTGTTTAAGTATGGGGGGAGTGTGCTTATGTAATATTTTATAAAATTTATCAGCCTCATAATTAATATTTTTATCAATGGGATTTCAAAAATGTTAACAAAAAACATTAAATCGTATAATTAAATTAGAGTTGCCAGTAAATAACTACGTAAGTAACAGGCTTTTAAATGGATGGCGTGTCAATATTTTAAATGCAATAAGTGAGTAGGAAGGCTGGGCCTAATAACACCAACCGACACATTTTCTTTCATCACTCCAAAACACAAGTGTCACAAGCAAATTACATCTTTAGCCTGTCACCAAAACGGATGAAAACATACATAATAATACATTACATCACAAGTTAAATACAACCTGTATACGGTACCATCACGTTTTGTCTATGGTATAAAGTTGAAGCGAGCTTTTTAGATAAGAAAAACATTTAATGAAAATACTTACACTGACTCTAACAAAAATTAAAAAAAAAAAATGGATTTAGTTTTATATTTATTTCTTCACAAAAAAAATGGATTTTATTTTTATTTTTTTCTTCTTCTTATGCTTTTTAAAAAATAAAAGAAATAATTTTTTATAGCATTAAAATCCAAGAAATATTTCAATTATTTGTCTGAAGAAAATGATCATCGTTGTCAATGGGTAAAGAAAAAATGAAAACAAGTTTGTTGCTTAAGTCTTTCGTTCGATTAGTATGATTTTTTTCTTCATTGTTAAATAAATTCATTTATTTATGTAAAGTTTATTTTATGTTTTCACATTTTTCTGTTTCTGGTAAAATGATAGTCAATTTAAATTTTTTTTCTGTAGCCATAGCCACCGTTATTTTTAGGTATTAGCATTAAATATGTACGTATGTATGTATGTATGTATATTGATTTGTATTCCCACCGAATTACTTATGCTCAATAATCATTATTGACTGATAAAAATCTTTCTTGTGCGTTTAAATTTATTTAAAACATAAAAAAAACTATTGAAAAACAGAAGAAGAAGAAAAATTCAAACATTCAGCTAAGCACGTACATTTCGGTGCATTTTTTATGACTTGTTTTCTTCATTGTTTCAATACTTTGATTTTAGAAAATAAAGCCACTTGTCACATGGTCTTTTCTTCTTTTTATTTTTTATTTTTGTTTTGTTTTTATCACATATTAAATGCTTTGCCTCTTTTCCCATTAATATCTCTTATGATATATCTTTCTGGCAAATGTCTTTGGGGAGTTCAGCATGACTTTATAAGTACATTTGCTGTACATTTTCCATTTAATCATTAATTATAGTTTTATTTCATTCGTATTTAGTGTTGATAGAAACATTTTCTTTTTATTTTATTTTTTTGCTTTAAAATATTTCAATTTAATTAGGAAACTTTCAACACCTAAAATAGCTCTCTTAATACCATCACACGTACATTATAATTCATGCATTAGAAAGATATTTAAATAAAGAAAGAAAAAAAAAGCATATTGAAAATATTGGATTATCTAGTTTCTTCAAATAAGAATTGCCTTCTATATTTTCTTTTATCTTTTTTGTTCAGTTTTAAGTTTTTCCAGTTAAGGCCCAAGGCTGATATGTTATGCAAACCTGACTTATTTAATTGGCCATTATAACCCTTAAATTAGAATTACAACTCAGCTTTTAATACCATTCATGTTGTGGGTTTTATTTTTAACTATGAGTGACGGAATCTGCTGTTTAAACTCCACTACGAACGATAGATTTAAGAAACTTTTACTCTCGGCGGTTTTGGTAGAAAACCTTCAACCTTGAAGAATTGTTTTGAGCGCTTCCACAATGTTAAGGCTAATAAAGTTCGAAAATAATTAATGGAACATAACAGACAGACATTCCAACAAAAAGTTCAAACCATTTACATGCTTCATGAAAACAAGGATTTTACTTGAACACCGTAAAAATCTGTCTAACCAACATCAAAGTTGTGGTGTTTTTGGTACACCGAGATACCATAATATGCTTTCACACCTAAAGCCACAATATTCATATGGATTAGCATCACATGACTTATATAAGTTATTTTTTTTAAGAGCTTCCTATGGAACAAAGATTGTGTGTGAGTTATTATTGATTTTTTGGTTGGTTTTGAGAAAAGTAACATCGCTCAAGTGTCTGCCATAAGTTCTCTATAAGGAGACCGTCTGAAATGTTCAATTTTCCATGGGTCTCATACATAAATCGGTATAAATTTGATCAATGGTTTGGTTTATATTGGCTTTGAGAACCTTTGTGATTTGTAGCTTTTTAAAAAATATCTAAGATTAAAGAAAACTCCACAAGCAGAAGTCTAACTGAACAAAATCGCATGATCTCGATAACCATTTAATATCATCCTTACATGAGATGACCATGTCCTCAAATTGTTTGTGCAACATATCCAATATGGCATGAACTGTGTGGCCAGTAGCGGTGATCTGTTGAAACCACAGTTCGTTGATGTTCAGATCATTTAATTCAGGCCAAAAAAAGATAATCATTTACCTTTGTATGGTGCTTGCCGTTGACAGTGATGGCCTGACCAAAGAAATATGGACTAAAAATCCCCCCAGTCACACAGCTACACCAAACAGTGTTACCTTTTTTTTTTTTGGGATGAATTAGATAGACGTTCTTGGGTCTTATTTGCCTTGCTATCATCTCAAATATGACAATTTGACAAATTTATGTGTTCAGGTATGCCTCAACTGACATAAACCCGATTGAGTTATGAAAGTGGGGAAACAATTAAAATTTTTGATTTATTATGCGGTATAAAAATAAGTATGAACGACAGAAATATTTATGTTGTGTCGTTGTGTTGATTTACCCATTAAATGAAATTCAAATTGGGGCTTTAGAGTGATTAAATGCCTCTTAAATGGAAAATGCTTTCAAAACATTTTTTGTTAGAAATTTTGTTGCTACCATTGAATTTTTGCTTTAGTTGAACTAAATTTAAAAGTAAATCTTTTATTATTTTAATTATTTAATGGCAAATAACGTAAATAGAGTGACATTCCTTGTTTAATGATTGAAAACATTTTTCTTCAACATAGAAATTCGATCATCAATTGAAATTCTAAAATACTAGGCATACAAAAAAAAATATTTGAAAACAATTTATTTTTTTTAATTTAAACTTACAAAATTTACCACAACTCATACAAAGAAATAAAAATTTGACTTTGAAATTATCATCATCATCGTAAGCATCAAAATCAACATCAACATCAGCATCATCGATGCTATAGTTTACATGGCTTAGAAACACAAACAGAAACAAAAAAAGAGACTTTGATGTCTATTTAAGTGTATTAAAAAAAGAGAAAAAAAAATAAGTTAAACTCTACAAAACTAAATGAACAGACATCAACACCTGATAACCAAAACATTTTTAACATTTTCAAAAAACAAAGCCGACCAGAAGCTAAAGATTTTCAATATTTTTTTTGAATTTTTTTTATTTTTTTCAACAAGGAACACGGTGAAGAAAACAAACTTAAGCTGACAGTGGAAAAGCGGCAAAACAAATATCGACAGCTAAACAGTTAAGAGGTATTAGAGACGCCAACAAGTAGTGTATAAAAATCACTACAAACTAACAACAGCTACAACACCAACAACAACAACAGCAACAGCAACAGCTTCAAAAGGCCATTATTCAAAATACTCTACCAAATACCCTCATGCCACTGACAAACTCTACTCTACTCCTCTCTAGCTATGCTAAATTCAAAGCAAATAAACAAAATCCAAAGATACGTTAAATAAAATAAAAAAAAATAAAAACAAAAAATTTACTCAACGTTTGAGAATCTTTTTCTTGAAGCAAAAAAAAAACGCATTTTCTTAGAAAAACCAAATTATAACTATGGGACAGGAAATGAAAACATTTTGCTTAAGCGGAAATAAATATTTTACTGTGTTTAATTTGGTTATTTGAAAAAAGTGTGATAAACTTTCGCAGTAGAAATTTCCCGGGAAAAATTTTTTTCTTTTCAATTTGCTTACAAAACTTTGGTTAAATTTCTTAAAAAAAAAAAAAAAAAAAAAAAAAAAAAAATTATTTGAAGCATGTGAGAAATTAAATCACGTTTAAGAAATGTTTGTAAAATGTGTAGCTTTCTTCTAACGGGTTTTAAAAGTAGTCTGTATTTAATTTAAAATTTCCAATTATTTCATGTTTTCGGTCTATTATTTTGCTTCTCTTTGTAGACCGGAATTTAAGGAATATTGATTTAAATCGACTGGAACTGGTTCCATATAATTTGTTAATTGATTAAATCGTTTTATTGCTTCATCATTGCATCATATTTGATTGGAATTTTGTTTTATTTATGGCATAGGGTACTTGATTTAAGATTGTCAGCGTATAATAACTGCTCTAATTAAAGTTAACAAGGCACATGGCGTCAGGTTTACCTATCTGTATTTAATAAATGTATTGGGAACTTAAGTATCAAAATGATGTGATAAAAATAAGGGCAATCATATTGCTATATGACACATATTGAGTTGATGAGAAGGTAACTGTACTTATTCTTAGCGTTTTGCAGCATAAAAATGGTTTTATAATACCGATCATTGCAACCCCTCAGTCAGTATTACGACCTAGTTTTCCATACCACTTATGTTGTGTGTGTTAACTTTATGCATAAGTGCCGGGACCTACAGTTTAAAATCGACTCCAAACAACAGATTTTTCAGAAACTTTTTCATGGCAAATTTTATTTACTCTCAGAGTTTTTGTCCGAAGTCTGTTGTGAGGAAATATTTTTTCATATTTTAGTCTAATAGCCAACCCACATTTACCTACAAATACATTTGCATTAACTTAAGTTCTAATCTATCGTTCTATGAGTGATTAATATTTTAAACAACAAGATTTTAGCGTATTTATCCGGTATATCCAACCGCTCAGCCGGAATTAATTCCCAAAACTTATTACAAAATTTATGGGGCGCTTTCCTCTGCTATAAACCTTTTTACTATAAATCACAAACTCTCGATCGGATTGGAATTTAAGGATAATGTGGATCAGTATAATACGTTGATACGATTATGTTCGAATCATTTCTTAGAGCATTTTACAGTATATTTAGATTCATTGTTTCTGTTGGAGCAAGCACCGACGACATAATGTAGCATGAGATTTCGAAGGACTGCAACATAATTCATTAC
>QOCX01000881.1:53342-67356 GCA_005959815.1 Sarcophaga bullata
ATACATGCAAAAAACCCGTTTTTAGGAAGAAGAGAGATTATCTGAACTACCCCAGTTTACGATAAGAAAAATGCCTGAAGCGCACGCTTGAAGGATTCAAACTCATGCAACAAAGTTATCCCGAACGGAAACGAAATTAGAAAAAAAATTTCATTTCGCTGATTTTCTTTCTGCATTTAAAGCCAATCATGGATGAAACCCAACGTACTTAAACATGGCTTGCTGTGAGAAAGTTAAGTTTGTAATTCCTCTCTGCGAAAGAGTTTGTAATGATCCAATTAAGTCAACCGGAAGAAAAATTAACATCTTTTTACCTGAAGAATTGTGTTTATTGATGGATTCAAGGCCCTGGATTAAAATTTGTTTGTATCGCAAGCCGAGAATCACCCAGTTAAATAGCATTTAAGAATTGAGTGTCTTGATGAGAATTCACACGCAAAACTGCATTATCGTTCCTTAACTCCTCTCTCTCTCTCGCGCGCGCGCAAATGAGCAGGGAACAGTTTAAATAGGTGATGGGCGGCGCCGCGGGCGATTATTTATTTCTAGAAAACTTAGGCAAGCCGAAAGTGTCAACAAAAAAAAATTCCAAAACCTTGCTTACAGTACGGCTTAATAATCGGCTTTAAAAAAATTTTGTTGACATAACAAGTAGCAGAATCCAGTAGTTGAAATAAGTGTTTTGGACCTTTAAAATGTGGCTTAACCCAAAGTGAAGCTGTTGGTTTCATAATATGTTGTTTGAAGGATCATTTCCCCTACCTATGTTATTTGGTGACATAATAGTCGTGTCCGAAGCATTAGAAGAACCCGGAGGGAAAAAAGAGGATGCCAAAGTAACGATCCGCTTTCGAGACGTGAGCATCAAACATGAATATGCAAAAAACTAACTTTAAATAATACATTGGCCCATTGTGCAATATATGCAATGCAATGGAACGCATTCCTTGCTAAAATCTCAACTAGACATACAAGTGTATGTAAATCAATTTTCAAAGCGGCTTCTTAAACAGCAACGAAAATATATGTTTGCTGTATATGCTGCAATGCAACATGATTTTGAAGCTCTTGTTTCTCTTTTTTTCTCTTTTTTTCTTTTGCCTTAACAGCTTAAGCATATTTGGTGTTTGTTAAAGTTAAGCACACAGATGTATGCATACAAACAAATATTAACGAACAACATTAAATTTTATGAAGCATTTGCTTAACATCAGATGGCGATTAAAATTGATTTTTAATAATCGATGGGTCTCCATTCCCGTTCCTCATATTATTGTCTGTCGATATTATGTTGTTTCTAAGTGTTATGGAATATGTGCGTAACGATTTATTATTGCTACACAGTAAATGCTGTCCACTCTTTGTAATCTTTTTTTTTTTTTTGTATTTCTTTAGCAATTTTGTTGTAGTTGCAGCCAAACATTTTTATGATTTTTATTTTTTTTATTAATATTTGAAGTTTCTTGTCTTGTTGTCGCTATAGTTTTTCAATTTATTTTCTGGCGAGTGATTTCTTCACTTGAAAACTTGAAAAAAAGACACAAATTTTTAATAGCTTTTGCGTACAATTTTTTCAGTTGTATTTGCTTTATTAAATGTAATTTGCTTAATAATTTGCTATAAATTGTCTGTACAAGTTTAAAATTGATTATGATTTATTTTTCGCAAGATTATGAGTAATTTTGTTTTTTTCTTGCTCCTTCTTGGTTGCACATAATTTCTTGGTTGGGTTTAACGAGTAATTCAAATGATGTACAACCAATTGATTTGTTATGAAAAAGCTGCTGTGAATAATAACCAGTGCAATGTTTGGTCAAATTATTGTTTTTTTTTTTTGCTGATTTTAATTCAAAACTCATATTTTCTTAACTTCTAAAAACAAAAAAAAAAAACGGTGTGTGTTTGAAGCAAACAATGTGAAAAGTGACAAGGAGTTTTAATGACACTGGTTTACGGACTGCAGTATATTTTAAGATCCATCCATTCCTTCCTTCCTTAAACGCATTCTATCTTTGATTTTCAATAAAACAAGGAGTGTGTAAGATATCATCGACATACACCTGTTGATGCCGAATTGGTCACTACAGCCATTTAGTTATCATACCACTTATGTTGTGTGCATTCATTTCATACATGAATGGTGGTATCTACAGTTTAGAGTCGATTCGGAACGACAGGTTTTTTTTTAGAAATTTTCATGGCAAATTTATTTATACTCAGAATTTTTGCCATGAGAGGCATATTTTCGTTTTGATGTCTGACCTGTGATATGAACCATGGCTATACGTCTAATAAGCCAACACACTATCTACTATGCTACGACGACAGCAACAAAACCTCATTCTAATGTCTGCTAAAAGAACTCAAATTTCTCTGAATCTGGCGCACAAATTAAGCTGAACTTGACCGATCGTATGAATTATGTTGGCTTTGAGGAGAACTGTAGATTTTAACTTTTTCGCATATACCTCCGACTCATGAAACCCATGCAGAAATAAGTCTGACAGTGTTAAATTGCTCCATAACAGTGGCCAGTCCACGAGATCACCATGCCTTATGTGCATGAGCACAAGTGAGTTGCACGTAGCGCCGTCCTTTTGAAGCCACATGTCATTGAATGTCCAGAGGCTTCTCACGAACTTCCAGCGGTTCCCCCACGCCGCCAACCCCACCACGACCACAACCACACCCCACTACCCTACGGGGCGCACCGAGACATACACAATCGCAGTGGCGCTACACACAGACATGCTGTCTCTTCAACAGCACACGGCCCGCGACTAAGCTTAACACAAACAATGACTTTTTTCAAAACACAGCCTACGCTTACCGGGAACTTATAGGGGATTATATCTCTCCTACATTCTATAATTTTTTTTTTCCATTTCACAGACAAATCGCACGCCTCCTAATTAAAGACTTGATGCTCTTCTCGGTCAATCTTCTGCGTTTCCGTTTGGAGTACTCAGTGTTAGTCCCGGCGTTTGATGAAGCATTGGTAGATGACGAAGCATTGAAGATGGTTCATTATTATTTGCACATGTATTTGAATGCCATATCTGTTGCTGATGATTTCGCAAAACTGATTGAATAAATGACAACTAAGTTAGCAAATGTAGCGTCAATAAGATGGCTGTTATCAGCTGTTAAAGTTCTGAAGTCTGTATTGGAATATCCTATGTATTCATACTTGAAATAATTTAAATAGCAACACAATGTTAATCGAATCAGCTGATTGTCTGATGTTTGCCTATCTAAAGTAATGGATATGAAATAAATTTTCATTGTAAATATGGCAACGTATATACGAGTTTATTTAATAGTCCAGCAAAGTGTATTGAGTTGCTTTAGTATTTCTTTCTAATCTAGAGTTGGAAATCCATTACAAATATGACCTTCTTAGTTAACATATGATGTGATGTAATGATGATTTGAAAATCATATTTCATTTGTAGAAAATATTTATAAAAATTTCAATATTTGTTAATCATAATAATCATGACTAAGCCAGAAAACAAAATAAAAAAAAAAAATAATTTCTTTGATGATGAGATCAAATGTGTTTTGACCTATTTACTATCGGGCATCATCATGGGTTTCAACACAATATCTTTACAAGTAAAGCAATTAAATTAACTTAAACGAAAACATTACTTAACATTTTAATATTTTCTAATTATAATGACCATTAGAAATCAAATTTTATTTTTCTTCTTCCTCCATATAAGCAAATATAGAAGAAGAAGAAGAAATAAAAAAGAGTAAAGATTACATCTTAGAAATTTGAAATCATATTGTGGCAGTAAGAAATTTAAATCATTGTGTAGAAAATATATTTCATTGCCGGTAATAACAAATTACATCCGTTTTTTTAAATCATTTTTTATTTTATTTTATTGTCTTTACCTTCTATGCCAGCTGACCAGAAACATTTCATTTTTTTTTTTCATTATAATTCTTGTTTATTGGTCATAATAAATTATTACAGATTGTAATAATTTTTTTTCTGCTTTATTTATAAAGCATATTGCTCTGAATTTCTTATTTATTTATTATGGCTTAACTTGTTGTTGAATAATTTTCTTCCTTTTTTTTTTGTTTGTTTGTGTTTTTTTTTATTATTGTTTAACAATAAATCATAATTGGTAACAGATTTGCCTATATTAGTTCATAACAGCAAAATATGCATATACTCGTAGTTTGACTTGCAATAAAAAATAATAAAATTAAACATATTAAAACAGAAAAATAAAACAAAAACAGAAAAATAAAAAAATTACAACAACAATAATAATAATAACAATAAAAAAATAATAGTTATCTTAAAACAAAGCTAAGAAGGCGAGTTCATACCATGTTTAGTCTATATATACCATACATACATATGTATGTACATATGTATATATAGTATGTATATACATAGGTATGTATAGTATGTATCTTAGTTAATAAGCTTAAATCGTATAAGAAATAGTTTTGCCATGCTAACCGTTGAGTACCATATACACGTTTTAAGTCATGCAGTGTTTACACTAGCAATGCAGACATCATGTACGAAAATACATATTAGAAGACTTGACTGTGTTCTTATAGAGAATCTAGCACATCTTGCAAACTTGTTTAATATATTTTTTAAAATCCTTGCAACTCTATTGACTGGCACAAAAGCAATCAGCCAACTTTATTTTGTAGTTTTTAAATTCTAATTAGAATTTCTATGTTATCGGCAATATGATCACGTTAGGTTTGACTCAGGCACTAAATTCTAAATTATTGCGCTTCTTTCTTTGTTAATTTTCCAAATTTAAACTTTTGCGCTCGATCATAGAACACACATTTAACTATATGTGTTGTCTAGTAGTTAGTTGTTGGCTTTATTTGTTGGCCTCGGCTCACCGTCAAACTTCGCACACTAACTAACGAAATATGAAAATAATTACTTAGCGATTTCCTCTTAGCAAATTTCTGGCAACCAATTCTAAAAGAAAAACCTGTCGTTCAAGTCCAACTTTAAATTGTAAGTTCCGCCACCTTTCCCATGTACAGAACTAACACATCACAACATTAGTGGTGCGGAAAGTAGATTATAGAAGAATAGACAACAACGTGTGGTTTGCCGCAGTTGATAAGCGGTCAAAATTTTCATTGAAAAAAACTCCATTTTCTGTGATTAGACCCATTTCTATATGAATGGGTATACTAAGAAAGCAAATTGCCTTATCTGGAACGTCACCAATCCAGATAAATCTGCTGAGAGGAAGTCGCCGAAAAATATTTTATCATATTTCGTTTTGATATCTGACTGGGGCTACCGAATTCTGGCCATTTTCATCTAGATAAGCCACACACTACCTACTAGGCTACGGCGACAACACAACCCACATATGCCATCAAAATTAACATAATTCAAGCCATCGCTGAAATTCAGTGTTACTTATACATTAAAGTCCTAAAAAATTTAACAATTTGGGATGCGCTACGCTCAGAGAACCCGTGACGGACATTTGAATGATGTTCCACACATAATGGCATCAACAGATCTTTCAAACGATTAACAAACAAACACAATTTATTGTATAGTAATTTACAGATAAAATACTCTACAGATGTGTATAAACGAAGAAAATTACAATAACAAAACTGCATGAAACAACATGATTAACAATAACAAAACAATAACAATATAGAAGTTGCCACATCGAAAGTGAATGAAATTAAAACAAAGTGTTAACGAACAATACCAGAAAAATTTAATTGAAATTGAACTGCAGTGACTCGTTTACTTTTAGTTTGATTAAAGTCCACACTTTACTAATGCAAAGCCACACTTTACTAGTGCAAAGCAATGAATCATTATTCTTTTTGGTTTTCTTTTTTGCATTGCTTTTTTATTTCTTTTTCATTAACAATGCGATTTGTCTAGAAACAACGCTCTCTATAATGAAATGTAATGGGAGGAAATTTTGCTAATCGATGTGTAGTTTCTTCTAAAGAGAGAGTACTATCTGACCTTGATATGATGTGACTTTGTGCCAAAATTTGACGAAAAAACTTTTCTCTCCATAGCTGTTTTGATCAGAAAAATTTTGCTATGGCTATTAAGCTAGCTCTCAGTACTGTTAAGCTGGATTCACCCATGGTTTTCAAACAATTTTTTTTATATGGAGTGAGACGGAAGAGAGTAAATTTTGTTCGGAATAATTGCAGCTTAAATCGCTTTAATTTTTATTTTTGTTCTGAAACAATTGAACAGTGTTGCCAAGTTGCTTCAATTTTATAAGCTTTGTTTACACACATATTTCATATGGTAGCCATGTTTTTCCAGAACAATTGTTCGAAGTGGGTGAATCGTTTCAGAACAAAATATCAAAAAAAAAAAAAAAAAATTGTTTTCGAACAAATCCATGGTTTGAATCGAGCTTTAAGGTAAATCAAGTAGAAGTCAGAATTCCCTTAAAGACATTGACATTACTTTGCGACAGTTAAAGAACTTTTGCACTACACCAAGCATTTTGGGCATTTTTTTTAAACATTTTTTTCAAAATTCCATTTAAATTTCATTTGAAAATTTTCTTTTATTTCCTATACTACTGCGATCTCTGCTCTTATAATTTCATTGCAAGTGTAAAAGCAGGCATTAAAATATTATTTGATTGCATACAACATGCATACATACAGACATACAGACGTAGTTTATCTTAAACTGTTGTATTACAATGTTATTGAGGGTATTAATAGAGCAAAATCCGTTAGATTTTCTATTATTAACATAAGACTGATGTTGAGGAAAAAAAAAAATAAAAAAATAAGAAATAAAAAATAAATAAAAAAAATAAAATAACGTGTTATACTAAATAACGATTTGCATGTATTGGTTAAGCCATTGTGAATGCATATAAAAATTATTCAAACGGCCTTTAAAAGAATTCAAACATTTTCATTGTGTTTATTAACATTGCTGTTATTGTATTTGGTTTTAATATCTTTTAATCTACATGCATACATTGTTGTTGTAAAATTATTATTGCTGGTGTTGTTGTTGTTGTTGCTGTTGTTGTTGTTGTATTTTTGTATAGATTTCTATGGTAAAAAAGGCAATGAAATTGAAAATAATAATAATAAACCAGCTAAAAAAACCAATACTCAAACACAAACCACAACACCAACAACAACAATAGAAGCAATAAAAGCAATAGAAGCAATAGTAATAATAATAATGGCAACATGTAGTCTATTTTATACATTTTACCACAATATTTTTTTCTTTTTTTTTTCTCTCTGTAAATATAGTTTATTATAGACATCAGAGACACTACATTGGATGGAACACACCTTAAATACTAAATTATAATACAGCACACACAAAAAACCCAACAAATGATTTCCTATTGTACAGTCGGTGCAAAATAAAGTTTAAAGTTGTATTTGCAAAATTTTTGCTTTCGTTAAAGTTGTATATACAAAGGAAAATGCTGTCAATGTTTGTTGTTTTTTTCTTTTTTATTTTTTTTTTCTTCTTTTTATTTTAATGACCAACAATGTCGGTGGTATTGGATGACGGAAAAGATGTCATTCAGTTAGATTAGTTGGCGATAGTATGAAATCAACACCTTAGAAAATTAAATTAACATGAATTAGAACACATTAACGTGTATGGTAGGTATGTCTGACGTTATGGCCAATCAAATGCAATCTTATTGAAATATTCTATTTCGTATTCGAATTATTTATGGTTTGATTTCAAATGGGGGTGCGGTTGCTGTTATTTGAGAAAAAAAGGAAAAAAAATCTTTTTATAGACGGTCAGTCAGTTATGAAAATGTTTCCGTGGCCATGGCATGAATGATTTTGAAATGCCTTCTTAAACTATAAACAAAGTTTTTTTAATTAAAATAAGTTAACTTCCTATTCTCTCTAGCAACAAAACATTTGAAATTAAAAAATCATTAAAAATCAGTTTTTAAATTCTTTAAATTCCTTCCCGTTTTTTTCTTTAACATACAAAGCCCTGTCCAAGTTATCTTTTTCATCTCTTTATTAACAAGCCTGGTCGTAAATTTTGTGAATTTTTAAATTGCCCGCCTTTTATTTAAGAGTGTAATATTACTGCCAATAACAGGTTCGTGCCAAATAATTTCCAAATTTATTCAAACTAAATAACACAGATTTAGTTTGAGTATGAAAACTACTCAGAACATACTATATTGTTGGATTTGAGAAAAAAAAATGGGAAAAATAACCATGAATTAGAAGGAAATTCATGTATTCAAACCCTTCATATATTGTTTTAAGAACATAGAGGATGTTATCGGAACCTTGCCAGTAAACGGGCATTGGTGTCACCGGACTTTGCTTGATTACCATACTTTCTGATAACTAGGCGGCGATGGAAGCTTTAAATTGCAATTTAATGAACTGAAAGGCATTCTATAGCTGTCGCAGGTTTCTCAACAATATATAGCGGAACGATATGCTGAACATATCGCATGGATACTAAAACAAAGTGACATTTAACCCTTACTGTAGTGCGTATGAACTCGCTCTGATGAAGTCTAAATTAAGAAATTCTTTAAGAATTCTCTCTAAAGATCTGCGAGCTTATAATTGACAATTCAGCCATGGATTTTGTCAATCTTCAGATGAACGATTTTCGTTATAAGCAGAAGGGCGCAGAAAATCTTGCCACAACTGGGTAGATAATGCACGAAAACTCCGCTCAAAACTCCAAAGATGCATGCTCAGTATGATGGTCGAAGTCATTGTAGTATATTGCATTCTAAAGACACCCTAGTCTAGTAGGTAGTGTGTTGGTTTATTAGACGTTATAGGCCTCGTTTCAAACCCTAGGTCAGGCATCACCAACAAAACGAAGTACGAACAAATATTTCTTCGGCGACTTTCTCTCAGCAGCCATACATAATTGGCCATTACAACCCTTCAGTCACTATTACGGCCTAGCTCCTCACACCACTTATGTTGTGTGTGCTAATTTTATACATGAGTGGCGGGACCGGCTACAGTTGTAAAGTGACTCCGAACGACAGAATTTTTGAAGAAACTTTTCAATGGCCAATTTTATTTACTCTCAGAGTTTTTTTGACAGAAATCTGCTGCAGAGGAACGTCGCCGAAGAAATACTGTTTTCTGTCCGATAGGTTTCGTTTTTCTGATGTCTGACTGCGTGTACCTTCGACACCCTGGCTCGTTTGTCTAATAAGCCAACACACTACCTACTAGACTACGGCGACTTCAAGTCTTATCAACACAAGATAAGTGGTGTAATAAGCCAGGTCGTAATCCTAACTATTTACGTATGTAAATAAATGGAAAAGATTTCAGGTTTTCGCATCGAACCGAATATATATTCACCTTGCATGGCTGGTAAGCTGATAAGAAAGAATGTTAAAAAATTGATTTGCTTTTACTGATATTGACGGTTCCTCCTTTTTTCCTGCCTTGAAGTCTTGGCACGACCCTGCCTTATTTTTTAATTTGTTTTAATAAACATTTAACTTTAAGCCGCCTCTAATGCCCACAGATTTCTTTTTGTTTAGCAAAACACCTATCCATATAAACCCCCCCAATAAGGCTGCCACCTATTAATTATCAAACTGAACATGATTTTGGCAAGAAGCATTGTATGTATGTTACTTAATTGATCTTAGCTTAAGCTCATAAAACATATTTAAATAAATGGCTTGAGATAAAGTTAATTTGAACAATAAAACAACAAAAGCTATACAATTTGAATTTGAAAAGATTTTTATGATGTATGAAGCTAAAAAAAAGCTTAAATTTTTTCTTTAATTATAAAATTATATGGGCGACGATAAAAATCAACAGTTTTAAGAGCATTTTAATTGCCAACACTTTTTTTGCCAAAGTAATTAAGCATATTAAAATATCGTATCAATAATACAGCTTCGATTTTAATGTTCAATTTAAAGCAATTTTTCCTATGAACGTCTATGCGCTGATGATGATGGGGCGTATTAACAGAATCAATAAATGTTTAACAAAGAAAATCTAAACAAATATAAGTTAATAATAAAAATCAAATTAAACAATTGGTTAACACAGACTGCATGGTTACCCTTGAAAATAAAATCAAAATCAATAAAAACCAAAACCAAGTATCGATTCAATTGTAATTGACATTCAATGATAGTGTTAACATGATAGGAGAGTGGAAAAAATGAAAATAATTTGTTTCCAAAGTGATTAAATTAAGCCATAAATTTGTTAATTACAATACAATTACAAATTACATTTAATTATATACCAACTAAGTAAGTTCAGACTTACGCTCGGCGTATTTTAATAGACTTAATAGACTAGACCACCAGGACACCCATGTCATATATAAAATTTAATTGGTGCTCATACATATTAATAACACGAACCATTCTCATGACATTCTAGGCTTTACACAGATATTGTGTAAGATTTCACTTTGTCGATAATTCAGGAACTTTTACATGGACAGTCTCATTGTTTATACATTCTGGTTTCATTGAGATTTTGGTCCATGAATACAAATAGATTTGAAAATTTAATTTGTTTAATAAAAAAAAAACTAAATCACATCACTAACATCATAGAAACAGGAATACAACTCTGCTAAAGCCATGGCTTTAAGAAGATACGAAGACTTTGACAACAACAAAAGTATTATAAAAGAATTCCTACGAAAATAATTGCCAAGAACTCCCTATAATAACGTGATTTTCCGTGTACTAAACGGCTTTAGTGTCAGTCGACACAATCCACTTCGAAATCCAGGCGACCGCAACTTTCCTTTTAAATGTGTTCTTCAGCTCATCTTATTTTCTTTATGTTGCATTACATTGGTGGGTACGTTAATAAGCAAAATTGCCGTATTTAGGGCTCAGAAAACCCACAAGTGGTCTTACAGAAGCCAATGCATCCATTACGAGTGATTGTTTAATTCATCTTGCGGAGTGAATACATCATTGGCTCTTATTTCTTTGAAAATGAGGACGTCACGAGCACTACGGTCAATCGAGACACCAATCACACAAAGATAGACGATTTTTTTTGTACCCAAAACGGATTGCAAAAGAATTCTTACGAAAATAATTGCCTAAAACTCGCTATAATAACGTGATTTTCCGTGTACCAAGCAGCGTTAGTGCCAGTCAACACAATCCACGTGGAATGTGTCCTACAGCTCATCTTATTTTCTTTATGCTGCATTACATTGATGACTGTTTGATGCGGCTTGTAGAGCGGAGGCATCATTGGGCCATATTTCTTTGAAAATGAAGACGGCCTAACCATTCCGATTAATGGAGACACCTATCGCACCATGATAAACAATTTTTTGTACCCACTCTTCATGATATTAACGTGAACGATGTTTGGTTTCAACAGTATAGTGCAACTTGCCATACATCTTATGCCACAATCGATTTATTGCCTAAAACATTTGATGGCCGTTTAATTAGCCGAAATGGTGACATTAATTCAATGCCAAGAAGCTGCGATTTAACACTGTTGGACTATTTTCTGTAGGGGCGCCGTAACGGCAAACCAGAGGCAATTGAGCATTTGACACATACATGAAGTGTAGCGTACATTTAAGCTTAATACCAGCCCGGCTTACTCTAACAATAGAAATTTACCGCCTTTAATAAATACTTTATACAGTTCAATAAAATAAATAATAAAAAAAAACAACAACTTAAATGCTTAAACACCTTATAAAACCCAATACAATGGCAAATGATTGAATGTTGATTTTCAATAATAATTTATGAAAGCCCGGCAATAGCAACAAACAACATAATAAATGAAATTAACACACTATTTGTCTAATCAAAAAAATCAAAAAAAGAAAAATAAATCAAATAATTAATTAAAAAAAAATTTAAAAACAATGCGATAGAAATAAAGAATGAAAAAAAAAAGAAATGAAATGAAATGAAATGAAAAAAAGCGAATGCAACACAAATAAAACTTCCTTTTATGAAATTAATAATTATGAGAGTCCTCTGCACTCAGTACAATTAAATTCAAATAATTTTTAATTATACATACGAATACGTTATACGTTTCGTTTGGTTTCGTTTTTAAACATTAATTTGCATTATTTAAACGTATTGTAATACAAAACAATACCTACAACACCACCATACTATCCATTACAATAAAGCGCAATGCGCATGCATAGCAAGCCAGTGAGCTAAAGCTAGTCCATTAACCAACCACACAAGCAATCTGCAATGGGTTACACCCATAATACCATAATTATTTGATATGCTTTTGTTGTTGTTTTTTTTGTGAATAATTTACTTATTGTTGTACAATAATTACCATCCGAATTATATAGTTTTTTTTATATTTTTTTGGTTAATTTTTCTAAATTAAATAAAATTTTTAGTGCACAAACTATTATTAGGAAAATTGAATTGTCAAGCTATATTTAAAGCTGGCTTTAAGGATGCCCTTATAAACGCAACTGCCTTTGGAGTATATTCTGTTGGTTCAAGGGATATAGTTTATTGGATTGCAATATACAGAAAATAATTCTTTGCAGAGTGTACCATTCAGAAACGAATCATGCTATTTCTGCTGCAATAAGTTCTGTAATTAGCCCATTAGCTTAACTTCTGTTATAGAATTGAACAGTTCCCTTACAGTTGGTAAACTACAAAACTTTATAGACTAAACTATTTACTGAACTTCTTTAGCAACTGCATTATATCACACAGCGTAATTATATCAGAAAACCCACAAGTGGTCTTACAGAAGCCATGGCACATCCATTTTCGAGTGACTGTTTGGTAATCTTGCGTAGGAGGATACATCATTGGCCCATATTTCTTTGAAACATGAGGACGTCACAAACACTACGGTCAATGGAGATGACAATCGCACCATGATAAACGACTTTTTTGTACCACAACGGCTTGCAAAAGAATTCCTACGAAAATAATGAAAAAAACCCGCTGTAATTAACGTGACTTTCCGTGTTCTAAGCGGCGTTAGTGTCAGTCAACCAAATCCACTTGGAATGTGTCCTACAGCTCATTCTTATTTCTTTTATGCTGTATTACATTACGGCTTTATACATTTAAATTAAATTTTTATTTCTCTTAAAATGACATCCACTAAACCGCTCTTATAAAGAACAAAAATATGTCAACTGCATACTACAACAAACAAATTTTTTTTTATTTTTTTTTTTTTTATTTTAAAATCTAAAATTTGTCTACTAACTAATCTGTATTTAACAATGGTTAAATATATTTATTTTTAAAATAGCTTTTTTTTTTACTAAACAAAGCAACAACATTGTTAAAAACATTAGGCAAAAATAAACAAAAGACTTAAGCAACAAACTTTAAACAAAATTATTATAAAATCGATAGACATGAAACACAACAACAACAACAAAGCAATAAACAAAAGCAAAATTATATGAAAACACAATATTCAAAACATTTAAGCATAAATTGCATTAAAACGTATACATTTTAAGCAATAGGCCAACACCTTTACAGTAAAGAGGAAAGTAAAAAAAAAAACAAAAACAAAAACTAAAACTCATATCGGCTATAAATAAAACGATTTTAACAACACAGTTAAATAAAACCTAAAACAACTCATGCATTTGAATGTATATCCAACAATATTTATGCAATTTTCTTGAAAATTTACAGTTTTTCATTATTTTGTTGTTCCCTCTTTTTTTTTTGTACTGCCTGCCTGTTCAGTTTGTTAAGCAATTCCTGTTATTTTAACAGACTAAACTATCTATAAAGGGTTCTAAAGTCATCTTTAGCTTTAAGAAATGGAGAAAAAATGGCACACATTTATATTAAAAAATAAAAAATAATAAAAAAAAAGTACAACAAAACAGAAAAAAATTGTTTTTTCCCAAAACGAAACCCACATGAAATTTATGTCTTTTCGTTTTGTTTCTAAAACCTCCAAAAAATATAATGAAAAGGAAAACGAAGTTAAATTTGAGTTTTTTTTTTTTTTTTTT
>QOCX01000882.1:0-67245 GCA_005959815.1 Sarcophaga bullata
CTTTGAACATTTCATCAAATTTAGTTGACATAAACATAATAGAGTCAGTCAGCTGATCTAATTTCTCCAGTTTTTCTAGTTTTTTAAGTTCTGTTTTTATTGCATTTAATTCATTTCTTATTTCACCTCCTTCTTCTTTACAGAAGTTACATTTAAACATTTCATTTTCATTTTTTAATAGCCTTTTATATCACGACGTAAACAGTCTTCGCCTTCAAGAGAATTCTATGAATGTAAACAACATGTTTACATTCATACATGTTTGCATGTTTTATTCTTCTTGTCTATTTGACAATGTCAGGCAAGAAATCCGTTGTTTTTGTTTTGTAGGCTTTTATCTTAACATAAGTTACACCATTTCCATTTTCGTAACAATATGTTTACAAGGAAATCAAAAATTTGAATCAAAATATGATTCACATCCACATGAGTTTATATTTTTATATATTTATTTCAAGTCATTAGATAATTTATATTTACTGACTAAATATATATATATAACAACAGATTTATACAAATGAAAAAAAACAAAACTTAACTTCTCAATTTAAAAATATGATTAGTTTTTTTTAATAAATCTTTACTCTCCGAAAAGTTAATTACTTGATAACATTTATTAAATATTTTACATGCTTGTCTAAAGGAATCGTTATTAGCTAGTTTGATCTGTAGTATTTTAGAGTAAAAGTTCAAAATTACGTGTAAAATTAAAAATTGTTTTTGTACTGACTCAATGATATTTATATGAACTGCATAATAGACCCTTATTATGCATATAATTAAACCATACTCCAAAATAAGTCGGACGAGAAATGTAAATAACAATTTTGGTAAATAAGGATCTACGAATTTCTTAGACCAGCGTTTCAAGTATCCGAGTATGCCATAAGCTCTATTCACCATCATGGATATGTTATCCTGAAAGTTGAGCCTGTGATCCAATAGTATACCAAGTACCAAGAGCAAAAAGTATTAATCTTTGAGTGTCTAAAAATGTAATATGTTTACATTTTTTAATATTTAATTCCAACAAATTTAATTTGCACCAGTTATAAAAACTGCAAGAGTCAGCACGAAGTAGATCAAATCCATTAACATTGTTAAAGGTGTTAAATATTTTAAAGTCGTCAGATTGGACCCAAATGACTGCCCTGAGGTACACCAGGTTGCACTTTAATAATTTTGGATGTGACATTTCTAAATTTAACTTGAGTTCTTTGTGACTGATACGAATTTACCCATTCTACAGCAGAAACACCAAAGTCCATAAGTGATAATTTGTACAATAAAAGTTTATGATTAACTTTATAAAATACTTTACATCAATCTGCATTTTATTTGAAACCCCTTCATTAACAATTGTGATAAGTTCTAATATATTAGCAGTTGATAATAGAGATTTACGAAAGCCATGTTGACAAGGCGATAAAAGAGGCGAAGTTTGATTGCATAGGAGATCAGTTAGTATTTTTTAATAAGTTTAGGAATAGTATTAATTTTGGCAATACCTCTGCAGTTTGATATATCCGATCTAAGGCCACTTTTATATAAAGGAATGATGTATGATTTCTTCCCAACTAATGCCAAATAATATGATTTAATAGACATGTTAAAAATTGCAGTAAGAGGCCCGGCTAGTAACGATGAACAATTTTTTAGTATACAGCTTGGTATAAAATCAGGACCTGGAGTAAATGAGCTTTTTAGTGATTTTAAATTCGAAAAAAAGGTATCTAGATTAATAAACGGAAATGATATTCCCCATGATTTATTTGTTGTATAGGGATAAGATGTTTCAGTATCATAGGATATAGTAGACTACGTGGTTGGGAAGAAAGCAGCAAAATCATTATTTATAGAAATATCATCCTCAGAAACCATAGAGACATATTTTAAAAGTTTGGGGTAACCAGAAGAACGCCCCTTAGAATTTACGAACTTGTAAAAAGATTTAGGATTTGACTTCATATTAGATTTTATCCGATTTATATAATTTTTATAGGCAACTTTGTTAATAATAATATTATATTCCGAAATTATATTCAGATCTTGCCAAAGCATAATTTCTATAGTCTACAGATATGGCAGTTCTCTTATATTTCGTATAATATTTATTTTTCTTATTTTTTATGCTTTCTAAGTGCCGATTATTCCATGGTGGACCTTTATTGCAGCACAGTTTAATTTTTGATCCAGTTACACTGTACTGTGCATTGTGTAAAATGGAATCCCAGTTGGTTTTAGATAGCATACCATTAAATTAAGTAAAATTAGCACAAAGAAAACAATAATATTTCTTCTGATTAGTAATATTTATGTTTGCTAGATACATCAATAACAATTTTCAGCATAGGATGGTAACGATCCTCAGGTGAAGTTGCAAGTTCAGAACCTATAACAACGGACTTATTAACATCATTCACAAACACGAAGTCATTACAAATGGAATTAATTTGATAAAAGTATAGATCAAAAATATTGTTCAAGAAATTATTCTTCTCAATGGAATTAAGTTAGGCACATCAGAGTTATTAATCCATGAAATGAAGGATGACTAAAGTCTCAACTACAAAAACAATCACTATGATCTGCACGTTTTGAAAAACCAACTTAATAGCATCAAAGTATTTGGAATAAATAGTATACTTAGAATTCGTAGTAATATAAGAGCAAGTTATATAAACTTTTAATCTACGCAGTTTGACAACCACATCGATGAAGAGACAGAAATTGGAACACCACCTCCTCTACGTGAATTGCTATTGAATCGAGGTATCTGGATAATTGTCACAATAATTTCAGCATTAAAAATAAATCAGTAAGCCAGGTTTCAGTAAAGGTAATAACAACATATGTAAGATTATAGCTATAAATTAAGAGGTCCGTTAATTTAGCATTTAAGCCACGTATACCAAATATTCAGGAAATTGTTGTAGGTTATTAGATTTTAGATGTATTCACATTACTTGATGGTAAACGAGCAATATTCGAATAGTAGTTGTGTCTAGTTTTTTCTCTAAAGGATATATTCACGAACATAAGTATTCACTGGCCAGAAGTTCTGGTCGCAGTGATCGAAATTTTAAATGAAGTAATTGACCTGGGTGCAGAAAATTTGAATTTTTGCATCCAAATCTCCATTTTAGCTCCCAATTTAGATTTAATATAATGATCGATATCATCTTACGTAGTGTCACTAGCAAATTAAGATACAAACACAGTTTTCTTGGTGGAACAGCTTTAAGAGGTTTTGGAAATAATTGGGTATCTATTATTTCCGTATGGTTTAAGAATTGTGAATTATTATCCGATCCACTGCCAATATCAATTGATGGAATACTCAACAGCCGCGAACATACTGAAAACGTTTAGCATTTAGCATTTAAGCAATCCATAATGAATAAAAATTATTCAGTTAGTTTCGATATAAAGAAACAGTAATGATTAAAAATTAACAGGTATAAGGCGCAATAAAGAACTTTAGCAAATACACAACCCAATACAGTTGGAATAAAGAGTAGTGATAATAAAAAGTTACAATGTTGTAATATACACTAACAGTCAATACTTGAGATAATTTCGGCAGCACTTATTAAACCGGTAATTAGAGTAAACAATCAGCTGGTTTTTCGCAATTTGTTTACTTTTGTTTTTGTTTTGTCTTTTTGTAGAATAATGTTCACTGTAGATTAAAGACACTGTCTAAGTTGCCTGTTCAATGTTGTTCAGTAACTGTTATTTTCAATTTTGTGGATGCCTCACCAAAAATAAGAATAAGATTGTCCGTTGTATAAGATATTTGGGTCTTCCTGTCTTCCAAAATAAAAAATATCTACAAACACAACATATATGAAAATCTTAAAACACATATTTATCNNNNAAAAGTCTTTATTATCACCGAGCGACTACTAGTACAAAAATCCTATGCGTGTGCGCTTTGCAACTATCTTTTAACTAAAAGATGTATTGTGTTAAAAATGTATTGTGTTGTTAACTAAACCGCCAAACTTGAACAATTAAAAGCATATATTTTGAGCAGAACTGTGATTCAAAACACGTATTATTAAAAAGTGAAATAAAAATAAACACTTCTGAAAACACATAATAAAACATTTCATAATTTGGCACCTTGTTACCCTAACTTCTACTCAATATTATAACCCTACGCGAAAACAATACATCAATTTTAGTAAGTTTTAAGGCATTATTGAGAGGTTTACGTTGATTATTTTTATATAATAATATATTATATATAATAACATATTAATATATATCGAATTTCAAGTTGCTCATGCGTACAATAAATTTCAGTATGTTAGCGATTTTCAACTTATTACAATGTGACATGTTGATGAATCCAATTTGAAGTATTTAGTTGGCAATACATCCTGTAATTAGAATCAAAAATCGAAAAATAAAAAACATTTCTTCCGTTTTTTTCACGGTGCGACCCAGAAAATACTCTCGAAAATGCTAACAACATGGTGAAAGTTGTACATTTTGTTGAGTAGAGCTCAAATATATTTTTTTTTATTCTTGGAACTGAGCCAGCCGTTAGATGATATGATCTGCACAACTTACATGTTGTTGCGGATCTCATACAGCTCATTGTTAAATCGCATGAGAAAATCGTCGCCAACTCCATCTATTCTAATTCGAATATCCTCACGACTGCTGCATTAGTGATTAATAGCATAAAGCATTTAACGAAAAATAGCAAATTTTTATTTGCTCTAATGCGGCCATAAAATATTTTGGGGATCTTGAGAAACCATATTTCTCTAACATGATCCTATAGTGACTACCTGTGTAAAATATTTTATATTTGATCTTGTAAAGATTTTGTTAGAACAAGCAGTGGTACATAGCAGCTGTTGCAAGCAGTGTTGTCGCTTTTAATAATAAATTATACTTATTTTTCACGAAATCATCAAAACGCAAAACTTTGAATATTAAACTTTATATGAAAAGTAGAAATAAAAAAATTAATTCAGATTGTATTTTATTACTACAATCAAAGCCGCATCATATGTAGCTAGTTCTAAATGTTATCTTTAAGAGATATACATATTATCGAACTTCCTGTCAGTTTTGTTCGGGGTTTGCTTGATCGATAGTGTGGACATAAATATATATTTTTTTTTCATAAAACTATAGGTTTTATGT
This sequence comes from Sarcophaga bullata, assembly GCA_005959815.1. Classification (NCBI taxonomy): domain Eukaryota; kingdom Metazoa; phylum Arthropoda; class Insecta; order Diptera; family Sarcophagidae; genus Sarcophaga; species Sarcophaga bullata. Next base: position 5,167 of record QOCX01000882.1, read on the forward strand.
ATAGGTTTTTTGCTGATTTATGTACATAAAAAGCCTCAATTTACATTCCTGTTTGGCTCGGTATTTGTCTCGTGGTTAACCTCTAAAAAAGAAGAAGGCCAGTGAGCGCCTGGCTTCTTAGGTGCAACATGTAACCAACAAATATCTTACAGTGAAAACATGCTCGACATTGGTAACAAAATTTAAATTCTTGCAAAGACCATTCAGACTCGTTTGCTAAAAGTTTCGATTCATTAGTCCATTATGAACCAGAAAAAAATATTATTTCTAACCACAGTTTCAAATGCAATTTGGATTTGATTTTATACCAAAACTGTACAATTTTCTAGAGCAGGTCATATAATTTAATTCTTCCAGAGTTATTGAAGGTTGTTTTGAACTCGACAAGAATATATCGACTTGTTTTATGGGTAGAGATAAGTAGTTCAATGGATAATTTGATAAGAGCAAATAATGGTATGAAGAAGGCTTAGGGATTTATAGATAGCACTCTTGGTCGTGGAAATAGTAATTATTCTCATGGACAACCATTAATACGGGATCAGGGCAAGCCTGATTGTTTCAATAAATATTTTGCAAGTATAGCATATCCTAAGGGAGATCTCGAAATTTTTCCTGGTGAAAATTCGAAATTTAAATGAAAATTAAATCTCTGCAATAGTTTTCGATTTTGAATGATAAAAAACGTTCAGAATTAGTTGGCATTTCACCTAAGTTTGTAAAAAAAATTTAGAAATATTTTAAACCCTATATTACTGAATAAGTTTAATAAAATGATTGATGATGCAGTGTATCCTGATATTCAAAATAGTTCCTATCTAAATCCAAGTAAATGCAGCAACTATTGACAAATATAGCCCCACTGCTGTTCTTTCGAAAATCGATAAAATTCTTGAAATGATATTTCTGATTAACTTTTATGTTATATTAAGAAAAATATTTTGCTTTTATGCAAATATCAATTTGGATTTCGAAAGAGATGTGGTACTTCAGGTTATGTGTGGAATGTGGTTCAGTTTATTCGTAGTGGGCTTGATGGAGGTTCTAGTGGGATTGCAAGAATATTTATTGCTTTTATTTGGTAGATCGCGAAATAATGTTGCAGAAATTGGTGAAATACGGTGTTCAATGCAGAGAATTTTTATTATTTCAGACTATCCTCTCTAACAGAAAACAATTTGTTAGTTTAACTGATTGTTTTATTAGTTCTGTTCATTATGGCCTGCCAAAGGGTAATGGATCCGGTCCTTTATTATTCTCGATATATCTAAATGATCTTCAAAATTTCAAACTAGATGGGAAACTATTTATGTTTGCGGAAGATGTTTACTTGCTTTATCCCTACAAATACAATTTATCACTTACAACGAGATTTAAAAGAGATGCTAAGTTATTATTTAAGTGTACGCAATTATATCGTTTAGTTCTTAACTCAGATAAAACCAAAGTTATATACTTCAGGCCACACGCATCAAATATTAATAGTAACTTTAATGGGCAAACTATTTATAAAACACATTTAGTAAAATATTTGGGAATCCCTTTACAAAGTGATTTGTCCTGGGATTTACATATGACTGATTTGAGAAGAAAAATTGTTCAAGCAATTGGAATACTGTAAAATTAGGGAACAAACTAAATATTAGATCGAAGCTCATGATATTCCAACTTATAATTCAATCTCATTTGAATTATTTAGCATTTAGTTATGCAAAGAGGAAAAATATTAATTCATTGAAATCTCTTCAGCGTATTCAAAATTGGACATTGAAAATTATCTGTAAACTAGAGGGATGGTTTACAACAATAACGCCATATAAATATATTAGCATAACAGTTTTACTCTTTTATGATTTAATGTTTGTTTTTAAAAGAATTAATCGTATTGGCCTCCAAAGTGTAATATTTTCACAGCAATATATTATTCCATACACGGAATAAAGTAAATTCTAAAATCCTAGGTGTAGATTGGAAACGACCAAGAAAACATTGATAACATGGGTGCTTTGATGTCTAATAATTTACCTGAGTGCAAATCATCTTGCAAACAATTTTGTTAAACAACGTTGAAACATTTTTGTAGTACTTTTTTTTATTATACAAACATTTATTATCACATATTTTGTATAAAACAAATTTATTTATATTAATTAAAAAAAATTAATTTAACTTTCTTTTAATTTTTAATTTGTATAAATAAAATAGTTTTCCATATTGCCTCAATAATGCTGGCGCTGAGGCCGTAATTGTCTTTTATATAAGAACGTTTGTACAAATAAACTTAAAAAAAATCTAATTAGTTACAAATATAAGCAACTGGAAGAAAGTCTTTAAAAAAATATATCATCTGACACAATTGAGTTTTTTTTTTCAAAGTTTAAAATTATAAATCATAAGACTCCTAAATCAAAAAAGAAGTGATCACGCAGGAAAATTGGCAACTGTTGCTTATTTTACGTATTCTATTATTCCTAAAACAGCAGCTGCACTCATTTGGAAAAATGTAAATAGCCAATATGTGTATACCATATTTTAAAATTGTAAAAATCTAATAATACAAGTGTCAGGTTTTGAATCAAAGGTATCATCTGACATAAAGTAGGTTTTTTTCTAATTTATACCACAGTTACAAATAATATGGACTCCAGAAAATATGAAAGAAATCATTTAAGTTTTTACAATAATATTTGTATAACCATCATTAACACGAGAATTAATGACAAACTTAGTTGCTTCGAAACAAAACCATACCGTCCATATCGCGGGATTCATGCTTAAATAAAGTGCTTGACAAAATGGTACCAAGTAGACTATGGTGGCTTGTTTAAGGGTGAAAGCTGTCATTCCACTTGTGAAAAAGTGAAAGCATTTTGATTCTAGTGATCAAGTTGGAAACTATCCTCTACTTTATATAGCCTATTAGATTGAAAAGAACCTTCCCTTGGACTCCCGAAAATATGAAAGAAAATCATTTAAGTTTGTACAATAATATTTGTATAACCATCATTACACGATAATTAATGACAAAATTAGTTTTTTCGAAACAAAATTGACAAAATTGTACCAAGTAGATTATGATGGCTTGTTTAAAGGTGAAAGCTTCTTGATAGTCATCAAGTTGAAAATTGTTCTCTACTTTATTTAGAATAACAGATTCCCAAGAAACTTTCCTTAGTAAACCGTCTATTTAAGTCGAGTGACTCGACATCGGAAACTTGTTTGATAAAGAAACAAAGGCTCGTAACGATAATAAGATCTAACTGATTGGAACGTTTTGCCAAATATTATTAGATACATTGGTTAATGTTTAGCAGAAAAATTATGACAAAAGTCGGGAGACGGTATACGGTAATCCGCAAGGTTTTGTTTCATTGTGGCATATGTTACTAATTTGAATTTAATTATAAGATCTGATCGAAAGCAAATCCGACCAATTGACGCAGGAATTCTGCTTCGAAATATTTTTGGCAGGCGTCAATATTCAGGATATATACATAAGAAAAATTGTAAACATTGAATGCACAGATTTCAATTGCCTTCTTACAGAGAGTGAAATTATGAAAATATCACTATCTTAGAAATTTCAGCATTTACGGTAAGATATCAGAGTTGTATAAAATTATTAACCCAGGCCATTGACGGCAATTTTAATAGAACGGGCACGATTAATGTTTTATATACCCCGCTTAGGTTACCCAAAACTATTTCATGGATAACTACTCAATTTGTCTGTTAACCGGCCATGTAATTGCAATATGCCCACAGTCCTGGCTCAAATTTCATAAACCTAGTCCAAATACGATTAACCCAATATCCTTCCTTAAAAAACAAGACCTAATTGATATGATCTTTATATTACACCTAAATTAGAATTATTATAATGTCCCTTATAATGATTATAACTCCAAAATTATAATCTCCGCTAATTCAATATGATATCAACAAAGGCTTGAGAACATTTTTATTCTTTTAAATATTTGTTTGGTTTTTTTTACTATACGGTATTTAAAAACAATATTCAAAATTACAGACAATTATATAAAAAAAGATTTTTATAGTATTTTTAGAAGTTACTCTTTTCGCGACATATAGAAGTCGCCTCAGTGTAGTAGGTAGAGTGTTGGCTTATTAGATGTGTGGTCACGTTTCAAATTCCAGATCAAACATCTGCAACAATACGAAAAATGTAAAAATATTTCTTCGGTGACTTCCTTTCAGCAGATTTCTGACAAAAACTTTTTATTTATTTCGATAAAAAGTTTCTCAAAAATCTGTCGTTCGGAGTGGACTTTAAACCGTTGGCCCCGCCACTTACGAATAAAATTAATACACACAGTATAAGTAATGTGAGAATCTAGGTAGTAGTTATGACTGAAGGGTTGTAATGATCAATTAAGGAAGTATGTCTTATATTCAAATTATATTTTATGGCCTTCTCACTATTACATTTTATTCCTATTATAATTTAAATTGTTTTTCAATTGAGAAACGTCGAATCCTTTTTAAATAAAATTGGGTATTAACAGTAAAAATAAGTAGACATTGGTTTACTTTTTAAATAAATAAAATTTTTAAATAAATTTCTTTTGAACATAATTTTCATTCTTATTATGTATGTCTACTAACATTGTAAACTTGTAGTAATACTTTGTCATATCAAGCGTATAAATAATCAGAAAATGTTTATGAGTGTTGTGAAGTGAGAATATTGTTTAACAATTGTAATGCATGAGTTACCCTCAATCCTACATTATAGATTATTATAGGGTGTGTTTTTCTTTTCGTTACTGATAGTATTTAAATTTATGTATAATTTCTTAATGACTAAAATGTTTGCGTAGGTGTAAAAATGTTGTTTATATTTTATTAACTAATTTCAATTTATATATTTCACATATTATATTCGAAGTGTTTTATTCGATAGTATTGTTGTGTTTATATAAAATAGCCGGAGCTAAGAAAAGCGAATGATTATTGTGATTATTCTATTACATGCTATATACATATTACTCATGAATATTTTTGTATTATTTTTAAATTAAAGAAAAATATCTTCAGTCAATATGTATGTACAAATATACGATAAGTAATATGTGAGTAATAGTGTTCGCAAGTAATAGATTTATGATAGATGTTCTAGAATACTATAGACATATTGCTTTTTCTCCTCTAATTTTTCTCTCATTGCTGGTGTATAAGGATCAAATGATAAAATACGTTTTTTCCTTCTAAAAATCCCTTCTTTTCGTACCAAAGCACAATGTAATAGATTCTATAAGAAAAGTGAAATTTTTTTATATCCGATAGAGTGTAATTGGTTGAATAAATTTTTGTACTTGCCTCGTCAATCGGAAATCGAAGGAATTCTAAAATACTTCGTAATACTGGTTCGAGATTATTGACTAAGTCGTCATAGAACACAATTTTAAGATTTCCAGTAAAATTTTTAGCCCAATTAAGATTCATCATCTCCCAGCCCCTTAATTTATTCGTTACGAATTGTTGCCAATCTAAAATCATAAATTATTTAATAAATTAATAGTTATGAATAACTCTTGCTTTTTATTTGTCAAAAATTTATCATTATACATTTTCCCTTTGTTCGCTTGTAACGATCAGGTGAAGCGAAACCTACATGACCTCCACTTTGACGATTAAATTCAGCAATAATGGCTTTTTCTGGATCTCTAACTAATAAAATTGCTTTGGAAAATGGTGTCCATGCCTTGGGCCCCCATTCATGAGTTTTAACTAATAACACAGAGCTGTTACAAATATTTTCTCCTGGAAATCCAGTTTTAAGTAAACCGTAATCTTTGTATATACTCCCGGTCAGAATACCTACAAGAGAAAGAAATACCCAAAAAAAAAAAATTATAACATTATTATCAATAAGAGAAAAGAATAAATTTTAGAAGCTAAAAACAACAATATCTGCCTTCTTTAAACTTTAAAAATAAATTAATACAGAAAAACAAATAATTTTTATTTTTTGCTGAAAAACTTTAATTTAAATCTTTAATTTGATGAAATCGGACAATCTTTAATTTAAAATTAAACAATTAAAATACATTTACAAAAATAATATCAATTTTCAAATTGCATGTTTTTTTCTTAAATGTTGAAGTTCGACAGACGATCTATTTGGGTTCATAGAATATGAGCGATAATATATTCTGGTAGGTATGTTAGACCAAGCATTTGCACATAGAAGAAACTTATTTAATATGTGGTCACATACTCCACGACTAAAAAAATAATGTGCGATTCACAATTATTTCCTATCTGTTAATCTTGCGCTCAAACAATTAAAACATACGTTTTTGCGATTTGGGTCATATCTAAGCAAAATTTTAACAGCGTATTCATATTTTTTAAGGTGTATATACTAGAGTAACGTTTATTACATTAAATTTCCACTACTACTAAAAATTTTTAGTGCACTCAATTTCCTCTACCACTAAAATTCTTTCATTTAGTCCACTAAATGTACTACCATTGAATATTAGGGGCGATACCTTTTTCACCACCACTAAAAGTAGTGGAAAATTAAAATTGAATCCAATTCTGATAGATAGGAACTTACTTGTATGTAATTTATAAATTGTTTCTAATATTACATCTATTAGAATTATTTTTTTTTTATTTATTTATATTAATTTAATGAAAATTAAAATGAGCTATTCTATGTTGATCATTTAATGACTAAGTAATGGAAAAATGTCTACGGATGCACGTTATACAAATTTTTTTTGATGGTGTGCTTTTCCCACATAAAGTAAATACATTTTAAAATTTCCAAACTGTCTTTTTTTAACTTTTCATACAAAATATTACGTTACTATTTTGCCTATTTTAAATAATAGTTACATAAATTTTTGTTCGATTTCATCAAACGAAGAGAATGGACTTTAAGATTGTCAGCACTTATTTGATATTTCTTGATTAAAATTTGTAATTAAAGGTCATACTTGAAAAAATAAGAAAAAAAATCATATTTTACAATTTTAGATGATCAAAACTCATATCATATACAATATATTTTTGTATATCATTTTAAAGGTTTATCCCCTTTTCAAGACAATTTCAATTTATTTTTCAAAATTGTTTCAAAAATGTTTGATTAATAAGTAATTTTGTGTGAAAAGAACAATTTTTTTGTTTGAGAGATCTACTCAACTTAAATGTACAACTTAGACTATATAGTTACTCGGATATATTTTTACTATCGCACCTGTTATTTTCAATAGATTCGAATTTTGCAGTTTAAATAAAAGAAATTGTTTAGTGTTGTTTGTTATATAAATTAATTTTTTTAATAATATAATAAATAAATGAGAACACAGTTTTGTCAACAAGAGACAAAACTTTGCTATCAACTTATTCACGTAAGTTCAACATTGCACTTTTTATTACTGCCCATTCATACCTGATCGGCAGCATCGTTCTTCGTTTCATACCTGTGATGTTGTATTTGGATATCATTCATCATATAAAACAAATGCGGATCAAAGCTATAAAATTTATGGAGGTACGTTAAAGTGGTTGTAGCAAAATCAAAACTATATCAAAACCTTATTTAAAATTTATATTTAACAATCAGCTGACAATGATTTCTCTCACGATACATATTTAGTTGACACCAATTTGAATGGCCGTTTTCAAGTTTTGACAGCTAGCATCTCTATTCGTTGCACTACGGCAACTTCAAAACAAGCTATCAACCTCAACATTTTCAAAGCAATTGCTTTTAATTGCCGATTGTAAAATGTCAAGTGATAGTATTGATTTTGTTAAAATGCCAAAATATTTTTGTATATTTAAAGAATCAAAAGCAGAGTTAATAGATAATCTGCAGATGTATAATAGGTAAGAAATATAGCTTTGTTAGTGATTTGAATTTCATCATTCATTCTGAAATAGTTGAAAAATTAATCACTTTTGTATATAAAAATCTATACTGTTCTGTGAAGATAACGTAGTGCATTATCAACCTGAATATTTTAATTCCAATGTTTGCTATATATTGGCATCGCACAGTTTCCAATTAAAAATCAGACTTCTGAATATAACGTTGCCTAATACAAATCGGCCAAAATTATGTAAAGTAACAAGACTTAGGGACTAAAATCAACAAAAAAATGTATATTGGGCTCCAAATTTAAATCGAAAATTCAAAGACGAAGATGCTTTAATAACACCCATCTTAATGATCTTCACTGATATCCAATTAAAATTTCAACGATTTGATGTTTAATAAATAACAAAATCAAATTTATTTGTTGAAAGTTTGCGGCCTCAATATAATAGTTCCTGTATTTTAACATGATCAACTGTATGTTGCATGTTTACTTATCGTTTTTGTTAATTTTTAATTTTTTTCAGTTAGAAAAAAGAGCACAAACGCCAAAAAAATATCACTTTTTTCATTAAGATTCAATAATATTGTATGTAATTTTATTATGAAACCATTTTCAATCAATTTCATTAGCTTATAACATAATGTATAAAAAAGATACGTGGCATAAACACTAAGCCCATTATTAAAAAATATTACGAAATAAATCATGTTTGATGCTTAAGCGATTTATTTTCTGTAAAATAACCTTTTAAAAAGTATTTATAAATAAGGGTATACAACGATCAATAATTTTGATTGGAGGGTATACAACGATCTATAATTTTTTGAACGGTTTTCGTAATTTTGGTCATATTGGTCCTATATCAGTATTTAAGAAATTATAGAATTAGGTACAATTAGGTATTAGAAGGTATAATTTATATAAGGTTTACTTAGAGCTCACTACCCAAATCATAAACAACAAATGAAATCCACTTTTTTCACAACAATGTTCACACAAAATAAGAAAGTGGTACATAAAGACCCTAGATTAAAATAGGACACTTTTTATGTCGCCTTATTTTAAAAAGTGTACATGTACTCTGTAAAGTAGGGTGACTGGCACCCCTAAGCTTACCACTTCCAAAAAATTTATGTTCCCTACATTTCTTTTTAAGAAATACGCCAAATTCTTTTAGATGCTTTCATTTTTAGATGATTTTCATTTTCAAATTCTTGTACCTTGTCAATATGTTTCATTTCATCATTTATATTTTTTATTCACACAATCAAACTTCTACCGATTTGGTAAATCGAAAATAATAAAAAAATTATTTGATTTGATGAGTAACATGCATATTCCTACCAGTCGATTGTTGCAATAGGTATCTTAGCCAAGTATTTCCACTTCCCGGAAATGATGCTAGCGCAGTTAATCCAGTCTTTGTTATATCATCATTATCACTTATATTAGGAGCTGAAAGATAGTAGCAAAAATCTCACAGAAAAAACTAAGAATTAATTAGAAACTGTTTACATACAATTAAATTCGGAAGCTACATCTGGTGCAGTGTTTGTTGGAAGCTCAGTTTGCAAATACTTTAGTTCTTTACACCATCTAATTGTCATCTTCTGATTAATTCCAGATATCTTTTGATTATGATAATTAGGAAACTGTCATTAAAAACACAACACTTAATTAATTGCAATCGAAATAAGAAACAAAGAATTTTCCATTTAACATTTTGTACCTCCGCCAAAACGCTCAATGCGCGTACGTCTTGGATGTGAACCAGGAACATTTTTTCATAGATAGAAAAAGCACACCTCCAATGTATATTACAATTGTTACTGTTACCCCACAAAGTCTCAACCTTGTAACGCCATACCGCTTTTTTTTTCATAACTGTAATGAAAATAACGAAAATTGATTTTATTTAGAGCTAATAGAAATGTATACAATAATGTAAAATTCAAAACCATGTCGTTGACATAGAATCAAACTAAAAATTTGTATATTCCTTTTGAAAATTATCTTGGTCTATCAGTAAATAAGGAGAATCTACTTGTTCCACTTTTTAATTCAATAGCAAAAAGTATAATTTCTGTACGACGGCAGATAATGCAAATGAATTTGCATGTGCCTAATTTCGTCACATGAAATAACCTTACTTTTTTGCACATGAAATTTCGGCAAATTGCAAATAGTATATTACTAAAAAAAACACTGTCGGCTGGCTGATGGAATAAACAAATTTAAATTATGTATACGATATTTTATTTATTTTATTTAGGTTTACAAATTAGTGCTAAAATACCTATAAATATGTGAAATTAAATTAATTAAACAAAAAATTTTTTTGGAATAATAATATAATATATATAATATATATTATAGTATATATATGTATATATATATATATATGTATATAATAATAATTAAAATTTACGAGCTTATTTAGTTTGAATCGAAGAGAAGCATCAAATAAAATTTTGGAGTGACTTTTCTAGACTTAGTATGAAATATAATTAAAATATAAAAAAAATGTACCCAAGCTTCAATTTAGCCCTTGAAAAACTTTACTAATTTTATGCTCAGTTCAATTATACATAAAAATATATATTTTCAGTGGAAGCATGAACCCTATACAGACTAAATGTTCTCACTCTATTTATGTTCCAACAAAAATTTTCAAAAAAATTGAATTCGTTTTGATCACAATCAGCCATTATAGAGATTGTGGTCACATGGTAAAATCGCATAAATCCTTTATTTACGAATTACCTGTCAGTTAATGACGAAGTATGGCATATATGATCTCCGCAGGATGCTGACTTCAGACCCAATTTATTAAATTTTGACGTTTTCAATTTAAAATACAGAACAGAATAATAGATGTGATACAATGTAACGAGTAGCAATTCAAGTTGACAAAACTTAAATTATTCTATTCAAATTGGTGTCAACAGAATACATAATTGTATCAACGATGATGGCAACTCCCAGGACCACAACAATGCACATGATATCCGAGAGCTTTTAATGCATCCCCAAAAAGCCAATTTTTGGTGTTGACTTTGGCAGTGTCATATTTCATATTTAACGGCAATCGATGATTACGAATTTCGTTTGATCAACAACATGAGATTTCAACAGCACAGAAATTCCGTAAAGTTTTCAGTCTCACAATCAATCCAAGGAATTTTTTTTGTGTAGTATTTAAATATTGCTTTTCTTCTATTCTTAGTTAGCTTTGATAACAGCCAATCGTTACTGATAGTTACTGTTTTGGGTTTATAAGGTAATTTAATCTCACGTAAATATATTTCATGGATATATGAATATATATAGGATTCCCTCACACATATGACAACAAAAAAAAAATTAATTTAAAGGTGGTATATGGACACTCAATCTGCACACTCAATAATTATACTTTAAAATTTTGATTTTATTAACACTTTAATAGATTAAATTTACAATTACTAATTAGAATTATTAATTATTATAGGTAGTAAACCAATTCCTTAAAATGCGTAATAAAAATCATAAAATTAGCGTATTTGTGCCGCGATGGGGCATGTTTATGCCTGTGTGTACGAGAGTAAAGATATAGGATAATTTTTCTGAAAAATGGAATTTCTTAACGATTAGGAAATATACAAATCACTTCGTTTTCTAATTTTTACTATTAATATACAATAATATTTAAAATTTGTATTAATTCCTTATTAAAACTCTCATTTGTGAAGTATTGGAACTATTTATTTATCAATTTCGATTTTTTTTTAAATTTTTTCCCATGCTTCTTTTTTTTTCTTATTCATTTTTTTCTGAACGATTATGGACGGGTGTATTCGCCGTAGTCTAGTAGGTAGTGTGTTGGCTTATTAGACAAAAGACCAGGGTTCGAATATCTGGTCAGACATCAAAAACCAAATATGAAAAAATATTTCTTCGACGACTTCCTCTCAGCAGATTTCTAGCAAAAACTCTGAGAGTAAAATAAATTGCATGAAAAGCTTCTCAAAAAAATCTGTCGTTCGGAGTCGACTTTAAACTGTAGGTCCCGACACTCATGAATAAAATTAACACACACAACATAAGTGGTGTGAGAAGCTAGGCCGTAATCCTGACTGAAGGGTTATAATGGCCAATTATGTATGTATGATTATGGACGGGTGATTGGGATTCAACAAACATAACTCAGTTATTTGCCGTCTTTTTAAAATATTTCTTATCAAGTAGCAGCAATGGAAGATCTCGCACAGCGCCAGCTCGCGAAGACAAATGATAGTTCGAAAAAAAGGATCCATTTCTTTCATGACAAATATTGCCAACAAATTTGATTTTAAAATAGCAGCAAAAAAACTGGAAGCCAGAGCATTAAAAACAGAACTAAGCTCCAGTAAACTTACAAAACAAGTATTTCACTTATAAAAAGAGAAAACAGAATTTGCTAAGATACTATTACACTGATATGTTAAAGAATTGATAAAGATATTATGTATTAAGAAATATATGTTCCAAGACCACAGAATGAGCGGTTAGCTCCAAGTACTGTAAGAGAAATATTAAGTTTGGTGGTAGGTATGAAATATTGTCAGGGTGTTTTTTACTCAATGGAATGTAATGTATTAAACTAGTGAAATTATAGCTCGCTTATTCTTCAAAAAACTTTGGAAACTGTCATGCTTCTGTCTCTAATAATCCATAATAATAATCCAAAGTATACATCGAATATATAATATGGTGTATATTAATATACCTAAATTAAAATAAGGATTAGCAATACTTTTTCTTCAAATCTATTACGTCTTTGGGGCCAAACTACCCTCCCAAATTACAATTAATATCCAATGCAAGCCATTTTTAAAACTGCCATACTTTAAGAACTTTTCGTAGTTATGTTTATTTGTTCTTAGTGTTATATTTGCCTAAAATGTTATTTCTAAGCAAAAATTATATAGGTTTAACTTTTTTATTTTTGTTTTTTATAACTTTATTATGTTTCTGGAAATTAATTTTATTAAACATTTCCAATTATTTATAAACCTATATTACAATCTACTAACAATACTTTAAAATAAGGACTTTTCTTGTTGTATAAATTTACTAGAAATAATAAATAAATCGGATTAACGAATTTGTTTCCTTCAAATATAAGAAACATGAGACAACAGAAAGCGAAATTGATAGCTTCAACGTCTCGCAGATGACTTGTTGGCTTGCAAAATATAGGATATTCCATTAATAGTTAATATATAGTGTCGCACAAAACTAAAACTCGAAGTTGTGCTTGCTAGAATAAAGTTCAATAAAATGTTCAAATTCTGATGATGTTCAATTAAATGGGTTTTAATGATTTATATGCTATACCTCTCTGCTCAGTAAAATTAGAAATTTTAAAACCCCAACGACAAAACATATTTGACGTAAATTAATAAAAATTCAAGAAAATTATAATATGTGTGGCTTTTGTGTTAACATTTTTTAAAATTGCAACTTAAATATCATCAGAGTTACAAATTCTTATGAACTCCTTATCTGCAAACACAACATGCCGGGGGTGTTTTTTTCTTATGTCCGATACTTATATAACTAGTGAAAGTATATATATATCTTGACTTAAAATTAAAATTTATAATTTTAAATCGAATGAACACGAACAATTTGTGAAACAAAAAACCAAATGGTTGTGAATCGTAAAAAGAACCATGCTCGATGGTTTGTGGTATTCAACTGTTTTATGTTTTATTTCAATAATTTCTTAATGCTAATATGTTTTTACTTAATTCTAACAGTTAACAGTTAAATGAAATTCAACAATATATTTATCTTACTCTGTGTATTCAATAATCTTATTCTATATATTTAATAATCTTATTCTATATATTCAATAACCTTAGATCTACTTAACATTAGGGGGGTACTAATTTATGGCTACAATTCAATTATTATTATTTAATTCAAGTTCGATTCAATATATATTTACAATATAACAATAGTTACAAAGTTAATATAAAATAAAATATATGCTGAAATTATGGCGCAACAGTTTAATGAGTTGCTTTAGCTTTTGCATTTAAATTTGAAACATTTTATTTTATCTACTAATTTTTTTCGAACTAAAAAATTTTCTTGAATTATTTTTTTTAATAAATTAGAGGAAATAGCTGTCTGTAAAATTTTAGGTTTGTTTTTATATAACAGATTGCTATGGAATCGTCAGAATATTAAGTCAGATGATTCTATTTTGTACCACTCTAAGCATCTTCTCATTTTGTCACATATGTACATGTCTTTTCTAAATAAAATTCATTTAAATTTAATTATTATGTGCTTTTTACTTTCAAAACTATATTATTAAATTATTTTAATTTGTTATATTATGCATTATAAGCAGTGTAACGTTTTTTTATTTTATACGGCAGAACACTATGTGTAAAGTAAAATTTTTCAAAAACGATAGGCGTATTAAATTTCTTTTGTTTTAAGTGAGTAAAACCGTTACTTGTGTAAAATGCAACTTTTTACCCAAAATTTTCAAAAAAAAAAAAAAAATAATAAAATAACTATGTTGGTAACTTATGTAGAAAGTGGTTATTATTTTATTTCTTTATATTATTATAATATTTATTCCTTTAATTATAATTATATTTTTAAAAATTATAAAAATAAATCGCAAGATGAATTGACAAATATATTCATTAAACACGTTTTTGATTTTTTATGCGACTTAATTTGTTTAATTTTTTTATTTACACTCAAAATTCTAGATTGTCATAGAACTGACGATAAAAAGAAAAGATCGTCTTTATCAACCATGAAACAAAGGATAGCGCAAGTTGGTTATCTTTGTTCTTTCTTAAGTTTTATGTGTGAGGCCCACTGCATGTATACATAAACCGCCAACAAATATATGAAATTATATGTAAAATGTTAATTTTTTTTGCTAAGGCGTCGACTGACTATCAGATTTTAGTTATCGACTGAGTACTAAATGTAAAGTTAGTTGCTATATTTTTGCTAGGTGTATACGTTTCATAGTTTTTGAAAAATTTCATTATAATATTTTCTGTGCGCGATCAGAGTTGTGTTATTTAGAACGGTGTACAGAAAAGTTGCTAGTCATTTGTTTATCGTATTGTATTGTATTTGTTTCGGTATTAATGTTAATGAAAATGGATATACATCGTTTGTGTTCTATTTTTCTGCAAATAAATTTTTAGTGGCCTCTCATCTCCGTTCTTATTAATCTAGGTCTTTTTTTCCGTACTCAAATTTGTCTTTTTTTGTATCACTACTTTCTTTACTAATCTCCATTCTACTTCTTTATCTTTTTGTTCGATATGATTTTCTATTAGTAGCATTATTTTATGTTGTTTCTCCAATTCATTGCCAAACATTCCAAATTTTCATTTTTACTTTATTTAAAATATCACGAGCCATATAAATTTGTCTTGTGGTAGTATTGTAGTGTAATATATATAATATAATATATACAAACGATAACAGACGAGTTTAATTTTCAAAACTTTTTAAAATTTACAATAAACTAAGACTTTTACGTTTTTACCTTTTAAAAACGTTTCAAAAATGAGCTCGTAGATTGCTAATAAAATTAAAAATAAATTTGTGTCAAGTTTTAATTAAATTCTTTATTATTCGCACAATTTTGTGTGCTACTGTTCACAACTTGTTCTGACAACGATTGCTTTCTTCACACGGACAGCGTCCTCACACAAGCCTGACTGAACTTTTACTCTGACTCTGTATGTTTTGCCTTGGCATGTTGTTTACATTCATGCATGCTTTCTTTTTTTTGTTGTTTGTGTATCTTGTTTACGTTCGTCCTTGCGGTGTTGTTGTTGCTTGTTGTTACCTGATTATCCCCCATTCATTATAGTGATGTTGCTATATTTTTGGTTATATTTTAATCGTGTAAACAAGTCGGGTTTTGTTTTTGTAGCTTTTGTTTATAGTCTTAATGTTAAACGATGTTACACTATTTCCATTTTTGTAACAATACGTTTCACTGGGTGAGCTGTCAAATATATATTTATTTTCTTCTTTTCATGATATCAAATTGCACAATATAACCAGTCAATAATTTTGTTTATTGATAAAAAATTCGAGTATTTGTATCGTGAGAGAACAACAATCTGGCTTCAGTTATGCATTTCCATAGCCTTATGCATAAAATCTTCGCCAGAAGCTAAAACTATTTGCCTTGTTGATTCTTTAAAATCTTCCAAAAATCTTTCTTTGTTTTTAACCGTATGGACTGATGCACCTCTATCTAATATCTTAAGGAGTACGCAAAACTATTTTTTTTTTTTGATTTTCTGTCATATCTAAAACATTTGATATTGTTACGATTTTTATTTACAGTTTCTTATCATCTTATATATTATATCTTAACTTCTTATATGTGGTACATTCTTTATACCATTTCGATTAAATTCTTTGTTGTATTTACCTCTTTTAAATCTCTTTTCGGATTCATAGCAAAATTTTTTCTTTTGGATTATTATTCTTAACTAAGGAGGTTTTCTTTAAACAGTATCTGTACAGAGTACAAATATATCGGCTTGTTTATTTCTATAGAAATAGATAGAATAAGTAGAGTTTTGCAGCTTCTTCTTCAACAATAGACGGCCTTCGATTAATTATAAATTGAACTTATTTCTAAAATCGAAGGTCCATACCATGCGTTTAATGCGACCATGTGTTACATGCGTACACCAAAAAAGTATAGTCAGTATAGTTGCTTGTGACCACAAAATACACAGAAGGGAAAATTATGACGTTCAAAAAACGCTCATAGCAGCAGCTTTTACTGGCGAAATTAGAGTGAGAAGAAAAATGTTATACATTTTGCGAAGAAAATTTGTTAGAAGGAACAGATATAAAGTAGAAAAATTAAATGTAAATAAACATTTACTTTGTGTTAAAAAAGAGTAAATTTTGAATATAATTTAATTTCTTCAATGAAAATTTTAAAATTTAATTAATGCTTAAATATTAATCGAAATGTGGGGGATTTTCGGTCACAATGAATATCGTTTTTTGTGCAAAAGGTAATTAAGAAGCTAAATATTACAAGATCAAAATAAGACATACAGCTCATAAAAAATTTTTCTTGCTGAAATTTGCCAATATTTTTTAATTTATTGAACGAAAAAGTGAAAAGTTATTATTATTATTAGTTCTTATTTTTTTTTTAATTGGCCATTACAACCCTTCAGTCAGGATTACGGCCTAGCTTCTCACACCACTTATGTTTGTGTGTGTTAATTTTATACATGAGTGGCGGGACCTACAGTTTAAAGTCGACTCCGAACGACAGATTCTTTTTGAGAAACTTTTCATGGCAATTTTATTTACTCTCAGATTTTGCCAGAAATCTGCTGAGAGGAGGCCGAAGAAATATTGTTTTTCATATTTCGTTTTTGATGTCTGACCGGGGATTCGAACCCTGGCCTTCCGTCTAACAAGCCAACACACTACCCACTAGACCACGGCGGCTTCATTAGTTCTTATTATTATTTTTTAATAGTTTAACACAAAAATTACATTTTTTATTAACACGCGCCAATATAAAAAACTCACCCCAAAAGCTTAAAAAAACATAAATAAACAAAACAGAGAAAATAAGAGAGAGACGGAAATACTTTTTGGTAATATTTTCTATCCCTTTCAAATTTCGCCAGTAACTATCAAATTCCGTTTCCTTACTGGTTATGCTGTGCTTGTGACAAGTTACATACAATGCATAGACGCATAGAACGCATAAAGTAGGTTTACTTTCTACTTTTCTAAAGTCAACTGTTTTTTAAACTGGGAGATGACAAATTACATTCTATTGTGACTCGTATCGATAAATATCTTTGTATAGTGCATTACTATTATTGTGTTTTCTTTTTTGCGTATTTGTAAATAAAAACATATTTTATAATAATGTTTTCTACTAATTTAAGAGTAAAATGCAGTAAAACACATTTTTCTTTCATTAACAAAATTTTTATACTAGTTATCGATTGTTTTTATGTACATAGTATCATCTCTTTTAAATTTATTAATTTGTAAACAAGAGGATAAATTAGCTGAAAACACTCGTCTTTTGATTTTCTTGAAGCTTTTCGTAGGCTTTAGTAGCACTAAATATCATATTTGTAAATTCATAGACATGTAAGTAATGCGATAAACTCTTTAAAAATCACAATTTGATTATGCCTTTTTCTAAAAACTTTTTTGTTTGTTAATTATTTTACCTCGACAGCTGATCAAAACGAAAAACCTGTCGAATATAACGCATTGTGTGTAACTTGTTATGCAAGGTCGCATTAAACGCATGGTATGGACTTTTGGCTTTACTTACGAGTTGTAAATAAATAAGCATTAGAGTACAAATAGGCGGTTTACAAACTAACGTCAAATACAAATACAAAACAATAATTCACAATAACAAACCTGCTGATCATGTGAGACTTTTAGAGCGGTCCGTAACAATCACATTTAGACAACTCAACATGATTTATGGTTATTAGAAAACTTTCCACATCTTCGGACAGACAACATATACAACAACAGGCAACAATAAAATGTTATAAAAGAGCATTATTCATTTCGATTCCAATATCTTTCTATCCGTCAACTAATGACATAAATTTAGTAAGTTTTGAAGCAAAACTATCATTCCGACTAAATTTTTAATGTAACAATTTCGTAAGTAAATTTACCTTTCGTGACGCTGTGTCGACCTTATAAATTAAAGCCAACACATTTCATTCATTAAATTTTTTAATATTAGTTATTATCTTGTCATTGTTGCCAAGAATTGTAGGAGGCTTTATATTATGGCAAAGTCAATTGCGAAGTTTTGAGAATTAAAACAGGATGAGTCATTAGTTGATACTGATTTTTAATCTATTAATCTTAATCTATTACTTGTTAATAGTTTAGTGACTCACAATTATGTCAATAGATAAAATGCAATTGTAATGCACTTCTAGTGACCCATATTAATCAACACAAGACACTTGAAATTGCATGCTCTAAATTACGTTTCTATTTATTTTTGTTTATTTTTATTTTTAATTTTACATTTCGGTGAATACATACATGAATACTTTACACCCCTACCGTTCAAGAGAAAAAATATTGTGAGTATTAAAATGTTAAACAAACGATATAAAAACAAAACAACGGACTTGTTTACTGGATTAAAAAATAAACAAAAATATAGCAACATCATCGCTATTAAGAAAGAGGGATAAACAAGTAAACGACAAGCAACAACAACACTGCAAGGACGGACGTAAACAAGATACAAAAACAACAAACAGCAACGATGTTTACATTTATGGTGAATTCGAGAAGGCGAAGTCTCAAACGTTCGCCTTCAAGAACCTTCATCAGACTGTTTACGTTGCTATATAAAAGGCAAGGCAAAGCATGCAAGTCGAAGTAGAAGTTCAGTTAGTCTTGCGAGAAGACGCGTTGCGTGTGAAGTTAGCAATCGTGGTTTGACGATATCCGTTGCAAAGATGTACAGAACAATAATATATAATATATAATAATTCTTATTGTTTATCGCAAAGAACATAAACAGAGGAATACAAACAAAGCAATTGTTGTTGTTAGAACGAGTTGTGAACAGTGGCACACAAAATTGTGCGAATAATAAAGACACAAATTTATTTTAATTTGCAATCTACGAGCTTATATTTCAAACGTTTTTAAAAGGTACCTTTTTTACCTTTTAAAAACTTAACAATATTATATGTATATATATATATTTGTATAAAAGTAATACTTTACAAAAATTAAAAATTTAAAGTGCTCTACTGTAACATATACGTAATACCTTAAAATGAATTCTAAATTTAAGGTTAGTAAATATTATTAAATTTGTTTTTAAGACTTCTATGATTTTTTTTACACTTTATATTTTATATTTTTTAATCTGTTTTTATGTATTGCTTTTATATTTGTTTTTATCTTAATTAACACATTTGAATCATCTATATCTATTACTTCATATGGTCCGTCATAAGGTAGTTCATGTTTTCATCTATTTCCAGCATTGACTAAATCGCCTACTTTTAGCATGTTTTGGTCTAGCCTTGAGTTCATCAGGATAATTTGCTAAATTGTAAATTTTAGCATGATTCATGGCTTCATCTCCAGGTAAACTTGGTAATTTTTTAAAAACAAGTGCAAAAGGTGAATATTCAGTATCTATATGAGGAGTTATATTGTACGCAAAGGTATAGTAAGGTATCCATTCATCCCAATTGTCACCTTGTACAAATGACAAAAAATATTCATTAAGAACCATATGGTTTCTCTTCACTGTACCTAATATTTCCTGATGATACGGTGTGGAAAAAATTTGTTCAATTTTTAATAACTCACGTATTTCCTTTAACAACTCATTTCTAAATTCTGTACCGTTATCTGATTATAGTGTACCAAATAAACTATCGTTAAATATTAAATTTACTACTAGTACTTTGGATTTTCTTTAATTCGCATTGCATAGTTAAAATATATCTAAAATTGTTTATTGGACGTATAGGACCTACAGTGTCAATTACTATAGTTTTGAAAATATCTGTTGCAGTATCTGTAACTTTTAATTGCTCTTTCGTATGTTTAGTCTGTTTATTACGTCGGCATAAGTCACATATTAGACATATTTAGACACATATTCTTCTACATTTTTGTTCATATTTTTTCAAATGTACTTTCGCTTTAATTTTAGTAAAGTTTTCTTCACTCCGAAATGTCCCCCTTGGGGTGTATCGTGATATAATTTTATGGTGGCATGACATTATGTCACTTCGAGCGGTGACGTTATCTGTGCACATTACGACACTATTAACAGTGTTATAATGTCCACGTATTTTAGTCCCTTTAAAAAATATATAAACACATTATATTTTTTATTGAAAAATATTTAATTTATCTTTAACAATCTGTCTGCACTAAGGACAAAGTAATGGCGATTTTTTGGTCTTTGAGCTTTCTTCCAAAGTCAAGAGTGCATCCCGTGGTTTATTAACACAAATTATACACCTTTAGACCTCTACCACCTGGTTGACATTAATGGCTACTTCGGCACCTTCTGCAACTTCGTATCCGTTTTCGATTACTTCCACCAAATTCTCATAGCTTATAATTTCATTGTCTTTATTTATGATAAATTCAAAAAATCGGTTACTGATATCAAGCCTTTATATAAGGTGAGTAAAAGTTATTCGAATAACATGTCGTGTGATAAATCTTTGTCCAGCTTATATGAAACGTAAAGTGATTCAATTAAAAATCAGCTGGATAAACATTTATCACACAACAGTATTCGTATAATTTTTATTCACCTTTGCCATCCATTGTTCTTCCAAATAATTCATGAAAGTGTTAAAGCAATCCCGTTTTCTTTTTGACATGTCCAAAATTTCACTTTTAAGGCATAAGCACATTACTTTTATTTGGTCAGGATTGACCAATGGAATTCTTAATATTTTTCTGTACCACTCTGAAGAGTCTTTAACGGTTTACACTAAACTCCCAAAAATCTTTATTTTTTGACTTTGTCGCCATACTGCTTGCCAGTAAATGAAATCAAATATATTTTTCAATGCATTTCTTAAAGCGATTTATAACGGTAAATTAACTCAAAGTAAAATTAAGATATAAATACCTAAAATTCATTTTATATATATAATAATGTCCATTGACTTTACAACACATTATACATAATGCGGAGTTACATATAGTCCATGGACATAATGCCACTTTTTAGGCTGACATTATGTCATGCCACCAATTTTATCATTTCTTGGCTTCTATCGTCATTTGTTATATTCTGAGGCTTTCTGTATAGTAATATGATTATGTCATCTTTATTATTTTTGTTTGCTTCGTTATGTTTGGCCTTAAATTCATCCGCGGATATTATATAAAATATTGCACCATTTCTCTCGATTGCAAATTTCTTGTTTCTTGTATTTTTTAAATATGATGATTGTTTCTCCAAAAGAGTACCTAAATACTATGGATTATCGCTACATCTAACACGTGTTTCATTATTCATATACATATATTTTTGGACTTTCTTTTTGACAGCCCTAAATAATAATGTACCACAAATCTAATTTAGTAGGTAAACTTATTTACTTGTATGTTCCACGTTGTACAATTCTCTTCATTTTATTTAGATATTTCCTTGTTTTTTATTTCCGGATAAACAATGAAAAAATCACTCTGACATAATTAAACCAACCCCATTTTCAAAATGTTTGCTGATAATTGATTCCTTTACTTACGTTTTTCATGTTTTTATTGGCCTTTAATCTCAAGCGGTGATAAAATATCGAAAATGGAACAAACATTCGAAATTATAATTTAATTTATTAAACTATTAAAATTGATTGAATGAATCCTTCTATTGGAATGAAAAACACATTTTTGAAAAACGATTCTGAAGCCAAAATCTGACAAAATTACTGCATATTGTTGTTGCTGCGATCATGTCTACGTTTACAAAAATCACTAAAAATTTATGATAGTATAAAAATTTAATATATTTTTGATTTAGATCTGTCTGATATTTCTTATTATTTAATAAATATTTGAACAATAATAACAAACAATTTTAATTTTATTATAGGCCAGCTTTTCAGACGGTTCAATCATATTAATAAGAAGAAAAACGAAAATTGGTGCTAATTGAACACTCCAAGTCAGGAGTACAACTACTACTAGCGCTGGCTATCAATATATTTGTTATGATAAAGTAAAATTACGATAAAAATATTTGACTGGCGGACCACCAAAAAGATTAGGAATCCGAATGTCTTGTGTCATCAAAAGCACAAAAAAAAAAAAAAAAAAAAAAAAAAAAAAAAAAAAAAAACTTCTCCGTGGTAATTAACCATGATCATTACGCTCCTAATCGCTCCTAATAAATTACTAATTACTAATTGTAAATTATATAAATTACCAGAAGACATAAATATGTATAGAAGCAATAATTTAAACCACAAACAAGTGACAACAAATTCTATGTTAAAAAGATATAAGGTTACAGCGCTTTATATATTTACTTTATATATTTATCCATTCATCCATTTGTCATTACAGTATAATTTCGATATTCCGGACACCTGCAAATCTGGACAACGCGGTAATGCGGACACTTATTTTATTACAACAGTAGACTCTGTAATCCGGACACCATCAATTTCTTCTACCTCAATAATTCGGACAGTACTTGTTCCTATTGCTTATGTACAAAGACTTCACTCTCTATTTTTAGTTTTGTTTCTTAAAAATTTGTACCGTTAGTTTATTTACAAATGATACATACAGTCTCCTTTTTGAGCATATCTTATTTAAGATTTTTTGTGTGAGTTTCTTCGTTTGTACTGATTAATTTTCAATATGGCACCAATTAACAAAAAGAAACATAATAGTTTAACCATTGATTGCAAAAAAGGAATATTTGGCGAAATTAGCGCAAGGGAGGTCGTTGCGCCAACTAGCAACATAATACAACATGGGAAAATCTACCAATCTACTACTTGTGCAGCAAATAATGAAAATATTTTATAAAAAAGATTTTAATCCACTGGTATATTAATTTGAATGTAAACATTTCATTTTAAAGTGAATATCTTGTAAATAAATATACGTTAGTGTGTATTTTCTAATTTTTTTTCTTTTGTTTTGGAAATTCGGACATTTCGATATTTCGGACACCACATGGTTTTTAATTGTCAGGATTATCGAGATTGTACTGTGTATATTTACTATAAATAGAATAGAATTTCCTTAGTAATATGTAATTCATGTCTTTATAAATAATTATAAAATCAGTAGACATTTCAGTTGTTAAAATTCTTTTATTATAACCAAATAATTATATGTGTGACGATAAATTCGAATTTGAAAATCCAAGATGCAACCAATTAATTCTAGCAGCGCCATATTTGGCGTTAACGGATCAAACAAACAAAATTTGGACTTAACAGAGCACTGTGTATGGTGTCCTCTTTCCAACCGTGGTAGTGGGATAACTGAAATAATTTTGTGAGTCGAGATATTCAATTTTAAAAAAATCGATTTGCGACCAAAATCGTATGAAAATTCTCTAGAAGTTCAGTGGCTATTTTGGAAGATATAAAAATAGTACACCATACAGACTATATGTACATGATAGTCCAGAGTGTCCTCTTTCCAACCGTGGTAGTGGGATAACTGAAATAATTTTGTGAGTCGAGATATTCAATTTTAAAAAAATCAATTTGCGACCAAAATCGCTATGCGTATGAAAATTCTCTAGAAGTTCAGTGGCTATTTTGGAAGATATAAGAAATAGTACACCATACAGACCATATGTACGTGGTAGTTCCGTGGTAGTTCCGTCCTCCATCGCCACCACCCATCCTTTTCATTTCAACATTATTCTTTACAAATAAAAATGTTCACAATGAGAATTAAACTTCATGTCAATAGTTTTCAATAATTGCAAAATAGAAGATTGAACTACTTATTGCTATTGTTAAACAGTTAACAGTGCTCTGTTAAGTGTAAATTTTGTTCTGTTAGGAGCAAATTTTGCTCTGTTAAAGCCAACTGTGGCGATGTTAAAATTTTTGGATTGCATCTTGAATTTTCAAATTCGAATTTATCTTCACACACTTTGATTAAATCTATTTAGAAATACATATAATATTTGAAATAAAATACGACAGATAAAACATAATTATTTTGCTGACAATTTATCACGCTTTACAATTAATGACTTAAAATAATAAATACTTCATTAGTTTTAAAAGCCATGACAAGATCGGTGATTTAAGAATGTAAATGTAGTAAACCGGGTTTAATTCGCAAAGTGTAAATAAAAAATGATCAGAAAGCGAAGTCATTATAAATTAAAGATTTTACTCAACAGAAAATGGAAAATCAATGTAGGAGAGAATATTGATTTAAAATACATAATTTTTCTCTATGCTATAACAAATAGCCTGTCCACTAAGTAATATGAAAATGTTTAATATAAATACTAAAATATTTAGTTTATATCAACGATTTTTCAAAGGAATTTCAACTGAGGACGATTTCTTCTATGGATAGAACGAGCAAACTACACTGCCATTGCCAATTTACGAATTGTTTTCTTAATTTTTATGCTCGTGTAACATTACGTTGTTTGCTCTAAAAAAAATTAAAATATAAAGTCCTCTTTGACTCTCCACTAGTATCTTCACATACAACACCATCATGTTGGCAAAAATTTAAATTTTATCAATTTTATGGATATGAATACGATGAAACAATACGATTATGCAAATCGATGTCAACGGTTTTCAGGTAAAATTTGATCCAAATGGCTAATTCGGATATTATTTCTTTGTATTTAGTTGAAGCTAAAGGCTACTGATTCAGTTTATGCTCATCGAGTAGTTTCAGATCAATATCCCTTGAAATTAGTACTCTTGCTAACATTTTCTTTGCTGTAGTTAGTTGCAAACCTAAAACCTGTAAAATATCCACGTTTAGCTAAACTGTATGCGTCAGATCAATTAGTTAGCAGGAGTAAAAACATTGTAGACGGATATGTCAATAATATTGCTAAATACTACTTAAGGCCATCGATTAGTCTCTCTTTTGCGACCATAACATAGCAAATCGAGTATTATCTAAAGTTTTTTGTCTTCATGATTACTTATTATATGAAAGGGACAGTATCTTTGGTGAAGCCAGAAAATGATGAAAATACAAGTCTGCCTAAAAGGCAGACTAAAAATANAAAAATAAAATTGCTAATATCATTGGTGATAATTTAGTCTCTAATCATTTTTGGCCAAACTTATTCGATGTGACAAAATTGTCCAATGTTACATTATGACCAACTGTTAGATATAGGACTACATACCTTGGTTTTTTAAGACATATCTTCATTTTCTATTCTTAAATATTGCTGTATCTGCAGAGAAAGGAAAAATAATCGATAACACGAATAACACGTCACTATCCTAGCCTAGTCATTAATAATATCCTAGGGAATTCCTGTCTTTGTAAAAACAAATGTTAACAATTATGGAGAATACAAATGTAAAGTTAGTGATTTCTTAATATTTAAATTGGTGAGCTCCGAGGTCAATATTTTATCAAAAATTTTTTTTGTAAATGAAAAATCGTAAAACTTTGACTCTAGGTCAAATTTGACCCGAAACCCTTAAGTATAAAAATTATTATATATGATCTCAGTGCAAATATACTTTTTCATTGGCCGATTAATACTGTTCAGATTTGAAATAAAATAAAAGTCAAAATATATGAAGACTATAAACCACCCATTTTTAGAAAACAAATCTATTTCTCTGCTAAAATGAGTCATTTTATTTATTTATTTTATTTTATTTATTTATTGATTTATTATTTATTTTTTTTTATAGGATATCACATACAACAATAATTAATCTTTTAAATTACAGTATATGATTACAAAATAGAATAGCTATTATAAAATAGCAATATTATTAAAATATTGAAAATAAAATTTTTAAAACTGCAAAGCGTTGCCATTGGTTTGTAGTGGGTTTGATAACAAGTTCCATAACCGTATTGTATTTGTAAAGAACTGCCATTCGGATATTATAGTTCGATATCTTTGCTGAATGATTTATTTTCCTCTGTTTGTTCTGCAAATTGAATACGATTAAATAAATAAGATGGTTCCTGAGTGTAGATAGCTTTGTGTAGTAAAATTAATGTTTTGATTTTAAGTAAATCCATTAACTTAACACCATAATATGATAATACCTTCATACTCTTTATGCCGTAGACATATCTAAGAATCGCGTTATACCCTACAGTTAATCTAGTTTTACCTTGTTGAATGTAATAATAATAATATAAATAAGCTAAAATTTAAAAACCATATAACAACTTGGGCATTAAGTACGTTTTCGAGAGAAGCACACGAATATTCAGAGGTGTAACGTTTTGTAGGGGATATAACGTTCTAATCATGAAAAATTGTTCCGGGGACGGAACTTATTTGAGTATTCCATTCAAGATATTTGTTAAAAATTACACAGGATTTTGATTCTACTATCAAAATGTTTTGGTTTCCTAAAGTGGTGGGAATATCAACGACAATATTTTACTTCGTTGAGGTATTATATTAGGCCTTTTGACTTTGTAGGATGCAGGTATAAGCATTTAACGATACTCAGTAATGTATTTTCGTTAAGGTCCTCATTAAGTTTTGCACAAAAGTCATCAACTGATTTCCTTTTACATTTTATATATATTGTACATCATCTGTGTAAAAGTGGATATCACTATGCAAGAGACAATTTGGTAAATCATTTATGTACAAAGTAAACAGTAGTGGTCCAAGAATAGAGCCCTGCGGTACTCCTTTTGACACAGGCATGCGAGTAGAAACAGTAGAGACAGACTGGTATCTATCAGAAAGGTTTTTATTAGCGATGATGCACTCGAGGAAAAATAAGAATTGTTGTATAACTTTTTACAAAGTATATCATGGTTTACAGAATCGAACGCTTTTGAATGGTTTAGAAGTACCAAAAGTGTGATACCATCATTATCGATATTGGATCTTATATCTTTAGATATACTTAAACAGCGAAGAAACGCAGCTATGACCTGTTCTAAATCCTGATTGTTTGCTAAAGAGCAGCTGATGATCATTTAACTATGCACTAATTTGGTTGTGTAACAATTGTTCCAATACTTTAGTAAAAAATGGAAGTATCGATATGGAGTGATACTCATTTGATGATTTAGGCGCTACGATTCTTTTTGCAAAGGTTTATTGCTGCATTAAAGATTTTGTAATTATTTGATGTAAGTTTTTCGTTAAGATAAACTTTTGAGTCGTTGTACGTGGTAAAGCCAACATGTTAAAGGCAAAGTTGAGATTGATTTGATTTTTTGAACAGTGCCAAAGATTTTAGTACGAAATTCTTGTCATACGCTGAGCAGTTTCACTAGAATGACAGCACCAGGTGAATTTACAAGTTTAATGCTTCTACTTTGATGTCGGAAAATATACTTGTAGGCAGGAGTGGGAATATTAAGAGCAGAGCAAACCCTTTCAAAAATTTCATTAAGTTTGTCATTTTTAACAAAGGGGATACCATTAACACGTAAGTCACAGGATACCGATAGATTTTCTTGATAGTTAATTTGGGCTTTTAATGACTTTATTTCGCCTTTAAGTAAGACGATTTCGGTGCACTGTGATTCCACATAGAAAACACGCTCAGTAACATTATTTATTTGGCTCACTGTGTTAGAGATATGCTTTTCAAGTTCATTTAAGAGCTTTTTCTTAATAGTATTTATTTGTTCATTTAATTTTAAGCGAATTCTCTCTTCACTCCCTTTGATCTGAGCAAATAAAACTTCAATTTGTTTATCAATTCTCTTAAACATTGACTCCAAACGAGACGGAGAAAACGGCAAACACTAATTTTTTGCATCATTTTTAAGAGGAGGTGTGTTATCTCTTTTGTTACTGTTTGATCTTAAATTTTTATCCATAATGTAACACTTAAATCTTCTTATGCTTACTTAAGAGTCTTCACTGTTCCAACTTTGTAATTTTCTTATTTTGTTTTGGCAATTATAAGTGAAAAAGCGAAACTATTTAGTTTACATTTTGTTTATACTCTTGTTTCTGTATACCATTCTAAGATTGTTGGTTCTTATTTGAGTTCTAATCAAACAAGAGCTTCACCCTGTGTATAAGTTCCCTCAAGTACATGCACACAATTTCATGTTTATCAAATATGTGATCAACTTCCTACAAAAAATTATATAGGGGAATCACGACTGATTAAAACCACGTTCTAATTAATACCCTTCGTTTTCTTTATAACTCTGGCCCGAAGACCTTATCTTTAGGGGTTAATGTAGACATACTACTTTATTGTGCTGTGCAATCCAAAACATATGTCTAATCTACATCGATTATAAGCGGGCTTTTTACCTAATTTATACATGGTTAAGGCTACGACTGTGAAAATTTGTAAGCACGCTCTTTGTTTCATAAAAATTTTATTCTTCGGTGAGGAGGGTGCACTCCACTATAATACAATTATATCATCAGTTGAATAGAACGCTCGTCATTGGTGCCGATGTCTAGGTGGGTGTTGTGTTTCTATTACGCGAAAGGCCGATGGTCTACGAATCCCGGTCAGACCATCAAAACGAAATATGAACAAAAAAAAGTTTCTTCGAGAGGACGACTTACTCACTCAGCAGAATTCATACGACTCTGAGAGTAAACTAAAATTTTGCCAATGAATAACTTGTTTCAAATAAAATCTGACCGTTTCGGAGTCGATCTTTAAACTGTAGTTCCCGCCCACTCTAATAGTATAAAATTTATACACACACAATTAAGAGCTGTGTTGTGAGCAAGCTAGCCCGTTAATCCCTGACTGACAGGGTTGAAATGGGCTCAAATTATGTACTGTAACTTGAATCAAAATCTAACATTAATTATTAAATATTTTCCTCACACTTATAAAAAATTATTTCTAGAAAGATCTCTTTCTCTTTGTTTAAGGCAGTGGCAGCGTAGTGAAATATGTTACTTAATCAAGCATACTCGGTAACAAATTCATATGTAATGACCATTATTACCAACACAACAGATCATATCACATCACATGCAAATACATCTAGGATTTGAAACAAACATTATACAACATATTTCAATATTCATATGGGACACATGCTGATGTACTAAAGTATATCATTTTTGTTTATACGAGATTCAGTATGTCTTATCCAAATCGTTTCAATTTTGTTTCCTTGTCTGTGCAACCCATTTGGCTGTGGCGCCACAACACGCGACAGCAGACAAACCACACCAAGAACACAGCGTTTTATTTATAAGCTGGGTAATCAGTAGATACGATTCCTCTATATTTTGTTTATTATCTTGAAATTAGTTTTGCAAAAAATTAAATCTGTAAAGTTAATTATAAAAAGCTCTAAATAATAAAGGCATTCAGGTAGTTTAAGTTTCCAGTTAGTTTTTGCCTTAATTTCGCACCATATGCACACCCACATAATTAAGTAGGCGATATTCAAATTATGTCATTACAGCACGGATACATCTGAAGTTCGGCCGCGAATCGATCTATTTGTTCAATTCAAGCCACATTAAAAAACATAAACTCTAATACGGGTCCTGTGCACATAAAATGTATGAAAATAAGATTTTTATATTTAATATCAAAACATTTTATTGAGTTTTTGCTTGATGCTTTGACAATGCATAAACACAGAGAAATTAAATTAGTCCTCTGGGAGTATCTAATGAGAGTAAAGTCTTAATACTATCTGGTAGTGTTAACGTTTCTTTTTATGTTACCCCCGCGTCCTGAAACTTAGAGAAAAAGTATTTTAAAGTTTGTGTAACATATACATTTTATGTACTGTATACTCATTGATAAAACCTACCGCTGAATAGCGATATTATCATGTTTATAGAATTTATGATTTACTATCTGAGAGATTTCAGATCCCATCACAGCTGCATTTCTGCAATCTTTGATGTCACAGTGGAGTTTAGATTAAAGGTGAATATTAATATGAGACCTTTATTGGTTTAACTTGATCGTTCTAAGGTATTTGACACTAACTATACGATTCTCTGCTAAAACATATGTGCCGCTAACTACTGTTAAATTTTTTGGACATCTTGACTGTAATAAATCAAATAGTTTGTTAATATCTAGAGGGGTGTCACAAGGTTTCATACTTGGACCATTATTATAGACAATTTTCCCTAATGATCTGCCATCAAAGTTGAAGTTCAGTAATACTCAACTATATTAGTTGTTTGTCGTTTGAAATTATAAATTGTATTGGGAAAATAAAATATGATTCGTAAAATGTGCTTAAACGGACATCGACGAATGATCAATGTATCTATTCAAGGAAGTCTAAAGCTTTGATAATAGGCAAAGTGGACTCTACAACAGAGTTACCACGAATTCAAACTGATAATGCATTTATTATACCGAATATAGTGTTATGAATAAAGTTAATTTTAAACATTAGCTGCGAAATTTTTGGCCTAACTGTTACGGGTGTGAGTTCTTTTCTAGCTGTTACTCAATATAATAATTATATATATATGTATTATTTACTCAACAATCGCAATATGCCTTACATTTTTTATACAGACGTCGGCAGACGTAGACCCCGGGTGCTGTACAATTTTCAGCTTTGGTTTACAGAGGCTGTCCGTCTCCTATATTTTTTGTGTACGGAATCTCATTTGCCTCTCATAAATACACTCACATGTTTTATTCATGTTCTCTTTGTGCTGACGTCTGTGCATTTTTATGGTCAGCTTAAAATCTGCTCTATATTCAATGTCGGTCAGTTCTTCATTGTTATTATGGATAGTTCAGTATGACAGCTTCCATGAATGTCGTTTAATGAGTAACCATTTATATTTGCGTCATACTAAACACTAAATTCTCTCCAATATATTTATATATCATAAAACAAAAAAAAAATATAATTCGTTTCCCTGGATTCATCTTTATATTAATTTTCTGTTGGGTATAAATGAAATACTAAATATATAAAAAAAGATGGATTCGACAACTCGTCTGAAACGCTGACAAGAATCAATGCAATTTTATCGTCTCTTAACGATAACTTTATTAAGTGATTTTAAAAAATCTTTTTTATTCGGGGATAAAAAACTTCTACCAATATTAAGAACTAGTATTCTACAGAAGTAACAAAATTAAAAGACAAAAGTGAGCTATATACTGTTTGTGGTGTACTTCTGCGTCATATATCATATTATTATCTAAATAATTATTCAAAAATGTAAATATTCGAGTTATACATGATTTATAAAAATAATTTTTTAAATTTGAATGTTAAAAAACTTTGGTTTTGTAGAAAATCAGATTGAGCGGTATAAACTTTCGCAAAAACTTGGAAAAAAGGTATATATCTTTTGCAAAGTAACGCGCCTTATTTGTAATGTAAAAAGCGAATGTGTTTTCAGCACTCGGGTCTACGTCTGCCGACGTTTTATTGTTATGCTGGTAGAATTTATGTGTATTTGTATTAGTAAAATATCTTAATTCACATATAAAATTTTTAATAAATCTTTTGAAAATTTGTTAAACCATTTAATTTGGAAACACTTAGTTATTTTGGGTGCAGGGAAAAGGCATTGATATTTATTAAAAAAATTAGGCAGTAATAATTACTAGGAAGACCTGTGGTTTAAAAAATATGGAATAAATTAATTTCATTTAATTTTAATTCCAAAATAATTTGATCAAAATTAGCTAAAATACAGATGTGGAGATTTGTTTTTTAAACTATATATTATATATATATAGTATATATATATATATATAACATATACATTTTCTGTGTAAATGTTAGTCATAAATTCATTATTTCAACAAATTCGAATCGTAACGAATCACACTAAATGATATTATATATCTACATTATTATTATGTTATATTAGTGCCCAATTTAGGTACAATGTTCTATTTCGGCCTATGAAACTATTGGAATATTCTGTTGACAAAATGTTTGTCAAAACGGAGTAAAGAAGCATCTAATGACTGTAGAACAAAAATGTACGAAAACATACTCCAGTTGATTTTTGTTAGAAGCAAGCTTGTTCGGTTTAACTATAAAAATTAGGTTGCAGCAAATTCTTCCAAATAATATTACTCTTCTACTATTTACTATGGTATGTCGACACACTCTGTCACAGTCTATTGTTATTACATTTTTACAGGCTGTGATATGTTTAATAGATTAGGTAATTTAGGTTACCATGCCACAAGAATAACTCTACTGAGGATTGTCGTCTGATTATCGGTTTTTCTTTTTATTAAAATTTTGTGGTCTCTGCATGTTTCGTTGAGAACACCCTACAACTATATTTTTGTACACCACAGAAAGAGTGGACGTGGAATATTTTTTTCTGGAACCTAAATGATAGTTATGGCACCGTGAATCAGTCATTATTTCAACGAATAATAGCAAGACTTTACCTTAAGTCTTTATCTAAAACGCACTGCTGCTCGTCCTTCTTTAGAAAATATTGCAGTCTTACCGATCACGTTTTCGAAAACCTTTCAATGACATTTAAAAAATTGATGAAAACATTATCAAAGTCAGAAATTAGATTTTATTTTTTAATCTCATAATTTGAGAAAGAGTTTTGAAAATTATTAATTAAGAAAATAATAAAAATGCGGTAAACTCAATGTTTTGAATTTTTATATGCCGTCATCATTCATATCGCTCCATTCCTCTTTCAGTCCTATACCACATTCCAATACAACTTTAAAACTTTGTTGTTTTTATTTGATTAGCAAAATATTCACAAGAAATAATTTTATTGGCAAAACAATGTTTGTCGGGTCAATTAGTATTTATATATAAACTATTTATCAAGCTTTTACCATATACGAAGGCAGTTCTGTAAACAACTTATCACTGATTTTATCAATTTCAGAAGCTTGCTTGAGTTCATTTGGACAGTAGTTTTCCGAATCTCACAAAAAACATTGCGATTGCAAATAGAAAATCGATTATATTATTTGCAGACAAACTATTTAAATTTTTCAGAATCTTGCAGAGCAGTTTCATATCTTTAAAAATAAACAACCTTTTAACAGCAATACTAAATAAACGCTTTTAAAAAAATATTTCTCTCACATGATGGTCACGGAAAGCATAACGACAAATCAAAATTTTGTTTTGGTAATTCGGTATAATAGTTTGACAACATTAAAAAGTAATATTTAATATATTATTGTATTATTCTCATAATAGTTTTTGATTAATTTGGAATGAATGGTTTACATAGATTGTGATTAAAGTGATTTTTACTTTATGATTTGATTTTTAAATATGTATATGCAATACCAGTGAGATGAGTATTTTTCAAGATTCAATCAAGAAATAAATCCTATGTATATCTGTAACAAGTTACAAATATGAAACTAATTTATAGGAAATATAAATAGTCAGGGATCCTTATGCTACTCTAACTTGCAATGCGGCCTGGTATTCTAGTTACATATGTTATTACAATACAACTATTAATATCACATACATTATTCGATTAAATATTCGTACTTTAAGTCGAATTAGGTATACCAACAGGAAATTTAGTGATAAAAATCCATAACATATCATCCTTTCTTTTCTACTTGAGGAGTTATGATATATGGTAATAATATTTGGTACATATCATCAAACTGTTAAAAATTATAATATCATTTCAAAATCAACTCATAAAAATGCTGTTATAACTGGTTATTATATTTTTAATTTAAATATCATCATTCTTTATGTCATTGATTTTTTATTTTAATTTACATTTAGAACAGTCTTATAGGAACTCTCAAGAAATAGTTTTTCATTTAAAAAAGAAATCAGAAAGTGTTTGTAATTTAAATTACATATACCTGGCCCATTCTTAAAACGAACCGAAATTTTCATTAATGGATTAACTAAAATTATTCCAAAAAAAAAAAAAAGGAAAAACAATTGTGGAAAAACATTCTACATAAAATAAAATTTGTGAACAATACCGAATAAAAACAAAACAAAAATAATAATAATCATGCAGTCGAGTTGGCAATTATCGATGAACAATATTTTAAAAGATGCCCAGAGAATTCATGGGTTCCGTGGTAATAAACGCTTACGCTCTTACATCATTTTTTAAGAATAATAGAAAGAGTTTTTGCTCTTGTGGACTCTATTGATGAATGAAAAATATATTTATCAAAGACTGAAGGAATAGTTAGTTAAGCGTAAGAAACGTAAATCGGAATGATAGTAGCCTTAAAAACGTTTGTGTAGTCATAGAAACGTTAGAACGGCTCATGTGTTAAAGAAAAATGTAAACAAAATGCAAAGAAATTGATATACAGACATTTGCACGAAAGTCATCTGTTCAGAACAGTGATGAGTGTTGTTAAGAAAAAGCAAACTTAAAAAGTACTAATTGAGCCTTAATTGGAAGAAGTTATATTTACTTCTTAAATTTTGTGTTATATTATATTTATTTTTATTCTTGTAATATAATGGTAATATTACATTTTTGGTTTAATCGGAGTCAATATTTATGGAATTTTGATATAAGTGGAGTCGAATATATGCCTACTCAATTATTTTTCTTATTAAATTGCAAATAATATCTCTAGTTAGAATAGTAATAATAAAAAAATAATTATGAACATTAGAATCATGAGAATATATACTTAATTTAAAGATTAAAAGGATTAATATATTAAAAGAAAAGTACCAAAAAGGGCATTTGCATTATATTGCCACTTAAAATACTTATTTTTTATTTTTGTTTTAAATTATTTTCATACACATTACAGTCATAATAATAACAATAATAATTAAAGAAAAATCATTTTTTATGTACAAATTTAAAAGATTAAAATAAACGATTAATATATATATAAAGGTACCAAAAATGATAATTCGTACCACTTGCTCACTCAAAATACATACATATTATTTATTTACTTTGTTAAAGTTGTTTTGTGAGCACAGTAACACAATAAAAACATAACAATAATTATTTATTTCGTATAAAATAATTTTTGATTATTTTAATTAAAAATTAAAAATTTCATTATATACATGCAATAATTTAAAAGTTTTATATAAATAAACATGCATGTACCAAGCAAGGCATTTGTGCCGCAATGCAACTCTGCATACAATAGCCCCATCACTCATGTTCAAATGTCACGTAAAAACGTAAAAACAGAATTCTCGTTTTATTTAGATCTTCCCGTTTTGCTAACGATATGATAAAAAGAGAACGGTTTTTACGGTACGTTACATTATGTGTGCCTAACTGGCTCTTAATATTAAAGAAACTACAAGGTGACGCTCTTGTTGTAATGCGAACTTTGGGGCCAAATCCAAACTGGGGAGATGTGAAGGAATCACGTATATGCAACTTTGGAATAAAGAAATCATATCAACAATTGTACCAAGAGGCTTTTGAGGCAAGAAATTTTAATATTGAAAATTATTTTAATAAATTAGTAAATATTCTATATAAAATAAATGAGAAATATGAATATGATAATAATAAACCTGTAGAATTTAGTCCAGAACATGCAGAAAAGATAATTTTTAAAACCTTTACAAATAATAGTCAAATTAGAGATGCTTATAATCTACTTAAGTTAGAAGGTTCAATAAGAGTTAATATAATCAAAAAGATGTAAAATTTTATAAAAATACTAATGACTATGGTACTTCGTCAGAAAAATTAATAAAAGTAATAAGGGATTTAAGAGATTTTCAAATGAAATAATAATTCTCTATTGAAATTCTAGATATACATTTTCTAACTTACAGTATAACAGAAATGGTTCTTATAGCTAAAATAACTTGGATAATGTGCAAAGGCACAATGGGCCAAGTACAAGTTATAATCTTGTAATTCTCAACGAACATATCAGTCAAGAAATAACAGTTCTAACATGAAAGTTGATCATATTGAAGAAATTGATGATAATTCTATTATACTATCACATGGCGGGCCACATAAATCGCTACCAAATAGTAAGGCCTTACTATTAGTAAAGAAACAATGAACACACTTATTGATACTGGCGCAACAACTTCCGTTTTAGATCTTAAGAAAATACCTCAATACGAAAGATTGCGAATAGAAACACCACACCAATTTATTTCTCATCTTTCAATGGTAAAGTAAGTGTTAAGGAAGAAATAATTAAAAAATTGCCTTTAGAATTTCATGAAAATGCAACAATGTCGTGGAAGTTAATAAAGTTTGAGAGAAAATAGTTTGATGCAATAATAGATAAAAAATTTTAAAACCACAACCGATTGTGAACATGAATGAAAATTTAGAAATAACTGGATGTGCAATAAAATTTATAAAATATTGTCCGTACAACCCGGATTAGATATTTCAGTTAGAAATTATAAATATAATTAAAAAAGTATTATATAATTTGTTAGAAGGATTAAATAATGATGACAAGTTAGAATTTAGATTTTGCTAGTGTTATTCAACAGGAGATCAAAACAGCTAATGATCGTATAGTGTAGATGAAAATATATAGGCATGCACATGTAGTTAAGAAGGAAATTTGTAAACAAATTGACCTTATATTAAAACAGGGTATTATAAGGGAGAGTAATTCGCCATATAATAGTCCTTTATGGATCGTATCAAAAAAGTGGACAATTCTGCTAAAAAAAAAGAAGGAGGATAGTTATAGACTATCGGAAATAAAATCACAATAGACGACAAATTCCCTATCCCTAATATAGATAATATATTAGATAAATTAGGTTGAGCACAATACTTTTCCATTATCGATTTGGCAAAGGGTTTTCACAAATCCTTGTGAAAGAAGAATACAATTCGAAAACAGCTTACTACGAGTTTAATCGAAAGCCTTTTGGCTTAAAGAACGCACCGGCATCTTTCAAAGGCTGATTAACCCGGTTCTTCTTGAATATATTAACAAGATATGTGTTGTTTATTTAGCCGACATTTTGATATTTTCAACAAGTTTTCAAGAATATCTTGTTAATATAAAAAAGTGTTTAAAAAGTTAAGGGAAGCATATCTTAAGATACAAATTAAAGGAGTGAACACAGAGACCACAGACTAGAGAAAGCTACCAAGTTTAGAATACACACGTTTATACGAAGACGATAATATTGAAGGCAGAACAGAAAAATCCAAGACAACAACCTACCTAGTTTCTGCCCAACTTAGAATATTTTCTAATTTTGTGAGCAGCAGCGTTGCCGTTTGTCAAGTTTTCCCTTTTTATCCAAATTTTTTGAGAGATGAAAAAGTTTTCATTAAATCTGTTTTCTAACACAACAAGCTTTTCCAACAAAATTTAATTTTAAATTATTTCAATAAATTCATTAATCATAACACGCAATATTTACATTTTTAAATAAATTATTATGTATTTTATTAGTCCTGGACAAAAGTAGCAAAGAAGCACCAACAGAGGGCATCGGGCATCAGTTTTTCCTTTAAACATTTTTTTACTTTTGTAGAAAACAAGTTTTTTTGGTCACAAACAGTTCTTTTTTGGTAAAAAAAAAGTTTTTTCTTTCCAGGAATAAAAAGTCAAAAAAAAAATTACTGGCAACGCTGGTGAGCTGCTAAATAGTGATGTCAATACAACATAAAATAATAACAAAATAAAAGCTTAAAATACTTAGTGAAGAAAAACGTACAATCCACGTATTATAAAAAGTAAAATTGAATTATAAAAGATTTATTAATCATATTTTGTAGGCGAATTCGTTTTATATGCCCGTTAACCAAAAATATTTGTTATGAATTCATACATACATACTGGTTTCTCACATCACTTATGTTTGTGTATGTTAATTTTATACATAAGTGGTGTGACCTACAGCTTAAGGTCGACTCCGACCAACGGATGTTTAAGAAACGTTTCGTGGGAATTTTCATTCCTCTCAGAGTTTTTAATCTGCTGCGAGGAAATAGATGCAGTAATATTTTTTCATATTTCATTTTGTTGGATAGGTCTGGCCTGGGATTTGAGCGGGGCTTTTCGTCTAATAAGGCAACACAGTCTACTAGATTACGGCGACTATTTTTTATAAAAACAATAAAAATTTGTAAAACGATTAAAAATATCGGCAGAATTTCCTGTCGAACTACCGAACTATCTGTCGTCTTTGTGTTTATATCTCAATAAATGTAAATTCTTCTCAGAAGAAACTTTATATTTAGGGCATATTTTGACTTCTCAGGGTGTTAAGCTTATCGCCCAACGGTTGATTCGATATGCTAAAGTTGCATACCCTATGATTGAGAGAGGTATCTTAACCAACTAACGATGCAGATTAGGATTCGGTAACTTGGTCCCCGAGATTTTTTATCGTCATACTTCCGTGTCGAAAAATTAAAATAGATAACCGAACCCCCTGTGCTTAAATGTCCTCACTTTACAAAAACGTTCCAACTAGTAACTATTGCAAGTTTAAATGCTCTTGGTGCTGTTTTGCAACAAAGGTCATCCTATTTGTTTTGCAAGCCGCACTCTAAATGACTACGAAAGGAATTACTCTGCTACAGAGAAAGAGCTACTAGCGATTGTTTAGTCTACTAACTATTCTAGGCCCCATTTGTTCGGAGTTAAAATCGAAATCCTTTCCGACCATCAACATTTAAGATGGCTGCTTGTAAAGTCACAATATTAAGAATTAAACCCTAGACTTTATAGATGGATTATAAAACTAAGCGACTTTAATCTAACTGTTAATTATTTTAAGGGAAAAGGCAATCAGATTGCCGATTTTCTCAGTAGAATTGCTAATAATTCTGGTGATATTCATGTTTTAAATACTTTCTTATCGGCCTATCCATACAAAAATATTGATGATTGTGTAACCATTCATTCTCAACTGGAGGAAAGTCAAAATCGTATACCGATTTTGGATACAGTAGTAAACAGGTTTAATAAATAAAAAAAATCCACATTAGTTCATCCGATTTAAAGAATGACCTTGAAAGTATATTGCTGCGAAATTTAGAGAAAGGAAAAATTGGAGTTTTTACGGATCTTAGTGATAATAAATACAATATTTTACCAAAGAAAATTATCAATTTATTTAATGGCAATAATTCAATTAAATTTGTAAAATGTTCCTATAATGCCATGGATATGACTTCTGAAGGCGAAACATATAAACTAGACGTGTGCACAAAACATTTTGCTAGCTTACCCTTCACTAAATGCAATACTGAATTGTTCTCTTTTCTGTTGTTCTTGATTTTACGTAGTTCACACTGAAACAATGCCACTTACTTGATCTGTGAAGTAACGGAAATATGATTTGTGTTGTAGGAGCATATTTCACTACTGAAATAACATTTTCAGTATTATCAAACGAATTTCAGTACTGTTCACGTTGAAAAATATGCGTACATAATTATCTAACAAGGAATTATCCATTTCATAGCACAATTGTGCAGAGAGAATTCAGACTCATTGTTATGCTTTAGTTGCCGATCAGATGCGATGGCACTCAAAAGATGTTCGGCTCCCGAGAGCAAAACATTCGACACTTTCTTTTATTTTTTCTTTCCAATTTACTGCAAGAAGAAATGCGCGCTGTGACACTATGAAGATGACAATATTTTTGTTGTACACTTCACACAACTGTCTTTTAAACTGTTGTACAATGGTTTTTGTGTGCACTAGTTTTTTTGTACTCTAATCTTGTTTCACTCTTATTTGTATTTGATACTACAATCAATATTCGCTCATGAGAAAAATGCAATACTGTACACTTTAAGCGTCTTGTGCACACGTCTAATATAAACAAATACAAAATTATCACAGAAATGAAACAGGACAGGACTGGTATCAGTGAGAACTATGAAGGCCTAAAAAGAATCATGTATTATCCAAACCTTAAAACCTTAATACAAAAGTACGTAGATAATTGTGATACTTGCAATCGATCAAAATTTTATCATAATTCTATAAGGCCAAAATTCACATTAAGTGAAACTCCAAATGATATTCACCAGATAATTCACATGAATATTTATACAAATTGCAAATTAAATTTTCTAACTTTTTTAGATAAATTTTCAAAATTTGTAACAACCTCTTATTTAGAAGATAGATCCAACCAGAATATAATTCAAAAGTTAAGATTATACAAGTCTTTAACAGGTCAGTTCGGTAAACTAATTACAGACAATGACCTTAAAAGCGTCAATATTAACGACTATTTAAGGAATGAAAATCTAGAACTACATTTGGTAAAAGTAAATAGTCATATAGTCAACTGCGATATTGAGAGGTTTCATAACAAACTTTGTGAGAAAATTAGAATTTTAATTATTGAGGAACCATTACTGGGAATAAAAGATAAGATGAGTAAATCAATTGAGCATTACTACAATCAAATTTATTGATAAATTTAAATAAGCAGCTGCAAATTCAAACATCTAAAATAGATACCATGTTTTCTATGATGGATAACTGAGACGTTTTAATGAATGAATTAATTAAAGGACTTCTAAATATGTATTATTCAAATTAATGTTAATTCCTTAAACAACTTAAGTAGGACATAGGACCTAAGTAATTTTATAAGTAATAAAAACTCTTATGTAGTGTCACTTAATGAAACCAAACTTAATTTATTACCTGGTACTAAATGATAGAGGAGAATCAAAAATAGGAGATGATGCTACTATTTTAATTATATACAATATTTATTAAACTAATAACATTATAAATAAACTTAAATATTTAAAATACTTTATATGGTCAATAGAACCTTGTTTGCTGTTTCAATGTATTTTCTTGTTGTAAAGGGCACTAAGAGCTCTAGAGCTTCTTGCATCTTATTTACATTTATGTACTGCAAATTTGAGACTAGTATTATGATAGTTAAATAAATAATTCCATAAATCGCCTCCATACCTCAGATTCTGATAGTGACTACCATGGAATTAAAATTCAAATCCTACAGATTGCAAATGATTACTCTCCTACTTTTTTAAGGAAGAAAAGAAAGACCTATTTAATTATAATACTGATGATTAGAGAAAATTTGAAAGCTATATATTGTCTGAATTACAAAATAGCTAAATGATCTGAAATAGATTTTTACCTTTTGAGACGTAAATTACTCTTACAGAATTCAACTGAAAAGTCACTTTGCAGATAAAAAAGAGAAAAATCGATTTCAGATAAGTTGGCTACAAAACGAATTAAATTGAATTTAAAGCAAACTGAATCTCATTAGGAAGATGGATATTTGATAACTTTATACAAACGGTTAACAAACATTTTGAAGATAAGATAAAAAAAAAAAAAAAAAGTTTAGTGATATTAAAAAACAATTTAAAAACGCATAGCCCTTAAAGGTCGAAAAATATAATAATAACCGTTTTGTTAAAAATAATTGTCAGAAATTAAACGTTATTTTATCGTATTTCGAATCCGTTCATTGTTGTTTTCTCATTTGGTTTTGGAAGAGAAAAACCTATATGATAGCAATAATTCGACATTTACAGCATTTATAAAGCCTAGCAATTAAAATGAGAATTTGTTTATAACTAAACCCACTATATTTTATATTTTAAAAAAATTAAAAAGGAAAGAGAGAAATGTTTCAGAGAAATTATTCACGAATATTGCACATTAATTAACAATATATTAAATAATTTGTAAGTGCATAGAAAATTGTGAAAGTTGCTATACCTACAGCCAAGGAAGAAAATATATAGTACAAATTTATTTTACATATTTTGATTAAGTTGTAGTAAAACCTAATTTTTAATGCTACTTATTACAACGCTGCATCAATTCTCTTCCCAACAATAATAACTTCTCTGATATCGACATCATGAATTTACCGTTATTTTTATATTCTGTTTTGATATCGTTATTTTCATATGAAATAATTATATGGTACAAGTAAAATTTTTAACAGATTATTACAACCGAAACTAAATTTTAGGTGCAAAAAATATTATTTGGCGTAAGTATAAAAGAATATTACTATAAACAATTAAATAATTTTCTTTGTGTAGAAACTATTGAATTTTAGGTAGAAATGCCCCGTGGAACCAACTTTCATTAGTAGAACGTACGCAGATTGAGTTGTTGAGGGAAAATGGGTACTAATAAGGTCTATACAAACCGAGTTAAGGGATCTAAGACGACCATACAAAATTATTTGGCGGATCCAAAATCATAACGGCACTAAAAAAAAGATCTGGTAGAAAACTAATACTGACCGACCGCGATAAAGGGTCAATAAAACGCTTAGCTATAACAAATAATTTTATTTGTACCCAAATAAAGTCGGAGCTGGGACTAAACGTAACCAAAAGACGGATTAATCAAATTTTAAATGAAGATCTAGATGTGGAAAACAAAAAATGATACCCAAACCACGATTGGCCCTAGACACAAGGCGCCACGATTGGCTTTTCGCTGAAAAATACAAATTTTGGGAAGAGGAGTGGCGTAATATTATATTCAGTGATGAAAAAAAATTCAACCTTGATGGACCTGATGGATTCAAATCTTATTGGAGGGAAAATGGAGGTGATACGCGGACCAGAATAGCACGTAATTTTCAGGGAGGATCTTTAATGACTTGGGTTGCTTTTGGATACAGAGCACGTTCTCCAATCTGTTTTATTTCCCATAAAATGAATGCAGAGAACTATGTGGAATTACTGGAAAATGTTTTCGTTGATTTGCTGAAGAAATTATGGAAACAATTTCACTTTTCAGCAAGACAACGCCCCTATACATGTAGCCAAAAGGACCAAAGCATTTTTTGAAGAAAGGATATAGCTGTTTTGGACTGGCCACCACTTAGTCCCGATCTAAATCCTGTTGAAAACCTCTGGGGAATTTTGAGTGCAGAAATATCCAAAAGTGAATAACTTATAAGTCCTTAAAAGAGCTGAAAGAAACTTTAATAAAAAAAATGGGACAAATTCCCAAGATGAGATACAAAAATTAATAAATTCTATGCCACTTCGGTTAAATGAAGTAATTAAGAATTGAGGCGGACACACGCATTATTAAATATTATATCTTATTTGAATATATTTAATTAGCTTTAGTTTTGAATTTTTTATTTTTTATTATTATTTTGTACCATATAAATATTTCCTTTAAAAATTGAATTGGCTATAAAAAATATTTAGTAAAAATAAACAACTCTGAAAATTTGTTACTTTAATTTTTTGTTCCTTT
Organism: Sarcophaga bullata; assembly: GCA_005959815.1. Lineage (NCBI taxonomy): Eukaryota > Metazoa > Arthropoda > Insecta > Diptera > Sarcophagidae > Sarcophaga > Sarcophaga bullata. The sequence continues at coordinate 48,890 of QOCX01000882.1, forward strand.
AATATATATAAAAAATATATAACATTATAAATTAGTTTTAAAACCGAAGAGATTTTTAGAAAAACACATGTACCATATATCTATTCCTCTACAATAGACATCAGTACCACAACATTTGAAAAGCAATCTTCCAAGATTTTGAAATATAATAATTACAATATAATTAATGTTTGTAAAGAGAAACCTAAGGATCAACAAACAGTTTGGTTTTAAACATAAACATTCTATAATTCACGCAGTATATTTATTGAAATTTATTGAACAAACCTTCATATACCGGAGGTTGCATTTGCATTGCCTAACTTTTGAATATAATTTGGTAGGGAGTTCTAAAGGCTTGTGGTGTGTATAAAAAATTGTCGCTGTGACAGAAGAGTTCTGTACCGTTGTTGAATAATCTTCATGCCCCGGTATGATCTAGCAAACTTAATTCTGTCTTATAAATACTTTGGCTGTTCCATGTAAATAATAAGGTTATCAAGTTTCACATTAAATATCTGGCACGCTAAATGAGAAATATGGTCTCGGCGACCTTTACGAAAGACATATCTTGCTATATTGTTATATGCTAAGTTGAGTTTCCGGTTGTCATTGCCATCACAGTTTGCGAAAATTTCATACCCATACAAAAGCACAGGAATTAAATACGTTTTAGCAAGTTGTATACGAATGTCAAAAGGAGTTGCCCATAAATTCCGAAGCATGCTATAAATTCTGCCAACAATGACACTTATATGGCTAGACCATGATAATCTGTCGTTAAAAACAATACCCAGATTGGTTTCAGACTTGACAAAGTCAATTTTATTTTCCTTGATACTCAATTCGGGTGTGACAATCTATTGGTTTTCGAAAGCATAATATATTGGACTTAGAGGAATTAATGCATAGACCGTTTGTCGAAGCCCAACTGTAAATTTTCTCCAAATCGCGGTTAATTGAGTGTAAACAAGAATTGATATTCTCCTTACGAGTACTGGTACAAATTATTTAAATTTTCAAGCCTGTGATGGGAAAACGATCAGAATGAACATTTTGTTGTTGTTTATTTAAGATATTTTATATCAAGTAGGGAATATTATTGGTTACACCGATAATATTATAATTTATTATTCTGATAATAAAACTGATAAAATTATGATGTTACAAGACTATTTGAATGTTCTAAAAAAGTATACAATATATTGTCGAATGAAAACAAGTTTCAATAATTGCAAAACTATTCTTTTCCGAACTTCTGTGGAAAAACGAATTAACAATATTAGACGGCATTGATTCAAAAATAATTGTATAAATTTTTATAGAAAAGAGAAAACTCAAAAATTGCAAGTCTTGATATTTGGCGCTAATGAATAAATGCCTTACATTTTAAAGAATAGTTCATAAAAACGTTGTCCGAAGTTACATCATTATTGATTATCCGTGACCTACAACTGTTATGAATTTTCTTCCAATACAACACCGGTCAATATTTTACAAAAAGCGAATGTGAGTTACAAGGAACTTTTGTTATATTAACCCCGAATACTCAACACTTCAGGTATCCCAGCTAAAGGTAGTAAATGTAATCAAATCGAGTATTCTTGCATCAAAACGTGTGATTAATTGAGTTAATCTTAACTCGCCAATTAATAAGATCTTTATATCATTTTATCTTTCTTTATATATTTATTTATATTGTTTTAGCTTATTAGACGAAAGGCCAGGGTTCGACTCCCCGGTCAAACATCAAAAACGAAATATGAAAAAAAATATTTCTTCGGCGGCTTCCTCTCAGCAGATTTCTGGCAAAAACTCTGAGAGTAAATAAAAATTGCCATGAAAAGTTTCTCAAAAATCTGTCGTTCGGAGTCAGCTTTAAACTGTAGGTCCCGCCACTCATGTATAAAATTAACACACACCACTTATGTTGAGAAGCTAGGCCGTAATCCTTACTGAAGGGTTGTAATGGCCAATTATATATGTATGTATGTTATATCACTTATTATAGCGCTTTTCCTTTTTTTTTAGATTAAAAAAATTGAAGTTGAAAAACCATATTTAGGCAATACGTTAATTACACAGGTCTACAAAATTTTTACTCAAGATAACTTTTTTTGCATTTTAGCCACTGAACTTAGAATTACTCTATCACTAGCGGTTTTGGAGATATCCTAACTTTTATTCATCCTAGGATTTCCATATATTCCAACCTAAAAATGCCAAAAGCATAATTTTTAGCTATTTAAAAAAAATAACAAAAATAACGATTTAACGATACCTTCTAGACAATAAAGGTATCGAAAAATGTTTTGGGTGGATTAAAAAATTATAAATAAAAGATATATAAGATATATATAAGATAAAGGACGTTCATTTATATATTATACAACTTTTATTACATTTATGTATTCTAATACTTTGTGTATAAAACAAAGGACCAGTGATGTAGATATTACTTCAATTGAAATCGTTTTTGGTTATTAGTGCAAATAAATATTGACAGAGTGTATGTAAGGGAATAGCTGCTCTTTATAAGCCATTGGTTGCCATTTCATAGTACAATTGTGCAGAGAGAATTCACACAAATTGCTTAGCTCTTTTATTTAGTCGTCGATTAGACTGCAACGAGCACCGAAGAGACTATAATTATGACGTTTAAAAAGCGCCAAAAACAACCGTATAACCTTTTATGAAAAAGGAAAAAATGTTAAAATGTCTTGCAAAGTAAATGTGGTAGAAGCAACAAATATGCAGAGCGAAAATTGACGGTTAAAGTAGAAAAGTTAAATGTAAATAAACATTTATTTTGTGTTAAAAAAGGATAATTGGGAATATATTTTAATTTCTTCACTGAAAATTTGAAAAATTCTTTAATATTTAAATATTAATCGAAATGTGGGTGATATCCGGTCACAATGAATATAGTTTTCTTGTGCAAAGGTAATTAAGAACCTAAATATTACAAAACCAAAATAAGTCATACTGCTCATAAAAAATTTTTTCTTGCTAAAGTACCAATATTTTTTATTATTTAAACGAAAAAGCTAAAAATTATTATTATTCTTACTATTATTTATTAATAGTTTCACATAAAAACTACATTTTTTTATTAACACGCTCCAATATAAAAAACTGAACCCAAAAGCTAAAATAAACATAAACAAACAAAACAGAGAGACAATCAGAGGGGGATAGTTTTTGATAATATTTTCTGTCCCTTTCACATTAAACCGGCAATTGTCAAATTCCGTGTCGCCTCTGTTTATTCGGTGGTGCACATGTTAGTGAGTGCTATGACATTTATAGGTTTACACTCAAAAAATATTTTAAATATTAAATATTTTAAAAACGCTTTTATTAAAATAAAATGCTTTATATGGTGGTTAAATTACATTTTAAGACATTTAAATGATAAGGTAAGGGAACATCCTTTTTGGAGACTTCAAGCAATTTTTTTTTTTTTGAAAAATTAAAAAGTTTGTTGCTAGCAGGTGAGGAAATTTATGAATCACACATAGCTAACACCAAATGTCTAAAAAACATTCCATTCGAAGATGGATAATTTTATGCATGTTGATGAAATGCAGATAAAAATATCATATATTCAAACACTTTTCTTTGACGCTAAGTAAATGAATACTCTCAATTTATTTTCTCTCTCTTATTCACTGATAAACGACCAAAACTTTTTGGAAACCCCTGTTATATGCTCTTTAAATACTTAAAGAACTGAGTACAAATGATAGAATTGCTTATGCGGAAGAAAGCGACTAAAGTAAAATAAATAAAAAACTGATGACAGCTTGTATTTAACTGCGAAGCAATTCGATTTCGACCACCGCGTAATTAATAAACAACAATTCTACTGCAAAGGTAAAATTGCTACTGACTGGTGTGGATACGGTAAATTCACCATTATGCCTAAAAGTATGCTCAAATTTTCTTCCGGATCCACTGCTACACTAAGGGCTCCAAACTGCGTAGATGAGGAGGAAGATGCGGAGCACATTCTAACATGCTGCCCCAGATTTAGATGGCCTGGTAACACGGTTGTACCAAACCGGCTTATAGAAGAGGTGATGAATTCTAGGATTCTATGGAGCTAATACAGCCAGAGAATGGCTGAAGTTATGCTGGAACTCCGAAGGTTGGAGGAACGAAGGCGAAATTTAAATTAATTTAAATTAGTAGGATAAAGCTTTAAAGCTAACCAGCCCTCCTCGAAGTAATACCTTACGGCAGTCCCGCGGAGGGAGAGTGGTTGAAGTGTGTAGGGGGTGGGTTTAGTACGTAGGCACCAGTGATGGTAAATCGTGCACTCTTTTGTTGGAACAAAAGTGTGTTTCGATGATTCCCACCTCCGGCCTAAGACAAAAAAAAAAATAAAAAACTAAGGGCACCTATAACCTCCGAAGGCCGAACATCTTCGGCATTTACACACCCTCAGTTGCTTGTCAGCTTCTAAAAAAGGTTCATGTCGCTTTTTGCAGTAGGATACACTATTTTCCAATGAGATTCACTAATAACAATGAGAAATAATCTACATTTTTAGAAGCACATTTGGCAAGGAAAATACGAGGTTTGGTAAGGTAAATACGAGGTCTTTGGCGCTGTACATTTTTTCTATATTTCCCACTACCTATACAATTTATTAGGTTACACTTGAAAGTGTCACAACAATTTTCCTCTGGGTTAACTCATATCGCTCACAAATACGCTCGCATTTTTATCATGTTCTCTTTGTTCAGATGTCTGACATTATTACAACTTGCCATCAACTAAAGGTATGATTTTAAGGTAAAAATGAGCTTTAAGCTAAAGGGAGGATCATACAATCGGTAACTTTTAAAGTTACCTTTTTGTTTGAACTTGCCATATTATATATTATTTTCAATATGGCAACTTCAAATATAAAGAAAATGAACAAATACAACAAAAAAGAAGTCCATCGTTGCCACTGCCTTTAAAAAAAAGCATGTTTAATTGAGTAATGTTTTGAGAAAGTTAACTTTATTTATCATTAACAATAACCGAACGTAAGTCTAACCTTGAAACTCCTAAACAAAAAAAAAAAACCAACGAGATTCAACATTTCCTTCATTCGCGGCATATTGATGTCTTGCTGGTATAGGAAAAATTTGGCAAAAATTCTTCTAAAATTGCAAAACACCTGAATGCTAGATTACGTGAAGGATCAGCCAATCGTGTACAAAAGAAAGTTAAGCACTTTCTAATAACAGAATATGAACAGGATAGTGGAACTACAATTTCAGCGGTATATTGTCTTCTTTAATATAATATTTGCAAAGATCAGATCATTCATCCACTGTATTGCTTTTACGTAAAAATCCACACTGCCTGAATTTAAGTAAAAACAACAAACTGACATAGATAATAAATTTATGTCAGTTCTTATCTGCTCATAAATCTGCCACTTAAATAAAAATTCATAAAAATTGAATTTGCGGTTAGCCAAATTTCTACAATTATGACCTACGGTGCTAAAGTCTTCACACCTAAAGTCACTATGAAGGTTAATATTAATATTACTTACTCAGGTTCCATAGTATCGCTGGTACGAAAAAACAGGAGACTAGGAAGAGTCTTCCAATTTAAACATCCTACTAAAAGAGTGTCAAGCAAAGCGACGAAATAGTCTGAAAGATTTCTGAGATAATTATGATACCTAAACCGTGCAAGGATATAACCCAAGTCACGTCATATCGACCTATAAGTTAGTTGCCTATTCTCTCAAAATTGTGCGAAAGAATGTTCCTTGACAGATTACTTCAGGAAGTGGCTATCAATACTATTGTTCCCCATCATCAATTTGGTTTTAGAAAAAATCATAGCTCTACGGAGCAAATAAAGAGATTCAACATTTTCGCCGTATAACGAGTTTGATTCAAAATGGTTTTGAGAAAAAACAGTATTGTACTGCACTCTTCATAGACATCTCCCAAGCATTTGACAAGGTCTGGCATTATGGTTTGATATATAAAATCTTAAATCTATTACCCGCTAACGTCTATAAGCTCTTCCGAAGTTATCTCGAAAACAGATATTTTCTCACAAGATGAAACTCTAACTTATCTTCCCGGGAAAGGATTTCTGCTGGCGTACCCCAGGGAAGTCTACTAGGGCCATTCTTGTATTTGTTGTTCACTGCAGATATACGAACGACCTCAATGGTTAACATTTCAACCTTCGCGGATGACACTGCATTTTGTAAGCACCCATGATAATCGTGCACTTGCTTCCGCTTAACTTAAATCCGATATTAATGAATTGTTGAAATGATTAGATAAATGGAAAATTAAAGTCAATGCTAGTAAATGTGTCCACATAACCTTCACGGCTAAAAGGAAAAATTGTCCTCCATTGAGCATTAATGGTTTAAGAATACCGGAACAAATCCACGTCAAGTACCTCAGTATGCCTCTCGATATTCGTCTTACTTGGACTGACCACATTGCAGCAAAAGTAACAAAGATAAAACTAAAATCTGCCCAACTGCACTGGCTTATTGGACCACGGTCAACTCTTTATTTAGTGGTTAAAGTGCCAAAACAGTTATAAAGCCAATATGGGCATATTATAACCAATTATGGAGAACAGCCTCATCATCCAATATAGAAAAATTACAGGTAAGATAATCTAAACTTTTAAGAATGATTACGTTTGTCCCTTATTTCATCGGAAATAACAACATCCATAGGAATCTCAACATTCCCAATATTAGGGAAGTAATCAAAAAGGCAACCACCTCGTATCTAGTAGAACTGCTTAGTCATCCAAATCGCCTTGCAAGAAATCTGCTGCTTTTTGAGAATCATAGCTGTTTTAGAAGGCTGCAAACTTTGGATATAATATAATATTTTTCCCTAATATATATGAATTTCTTCTGTAAGATCCAACTTAATATAAAATTAATTCAAAAAAAAAAAAAACAAAAGGAAACAAACTATTAAACAAATTCATCCAATAACAAACTTAATTTGCGATGCTTTTGTGAAAATATTACCCCCTTTATAGACATCTCCCAAGCATTTGACATGGACTGGCACGATGGTGTGATACACAAAATTATAAGACTATTACTCGCTATTTAATCACAAAATGAAACACTAATTTATCCTCCTAGGAGTTTCGCTGATGTTCCTCAGGGAACTACCCTACCGCCACTCTTGTATTTATTGTTTACTACAGGTAGGTCAACGAGTTCATTGATTAACTCTTCAACCTTCGCGGATGACACTGCATTCATAGATACTTATGAAAACCCTATACTTGTTTCCATGCGTTTCCAATCCTATGATAATAAGTAAAAAAAATTGTTTAATAAATGGAAAACTTCAATAAATTGTTTTTCTTTAATAGTTTAAGTTTAAGTGTACAAGAACAAAACCGCATCATCTTCCTTGGTATGCGCCCTGATCATCCTCTTATACGGGCTCACCATATTGTAGCAAAAATAACTCAAATAAAACTAAAGTCCGCCCAACTGCACTAGATTATTGGTCTATGACTGTCTCTGAATTAATCTTAAGATCGTGTTGTATAAAACAGTTATAAAGCCAACATGGTCATATGCTTTCCCGTTGTAGGGAACAGCCTCCTCATTAAGTGTAGAAAAATTGCAGACAAGACAGTCTAAACTTCTTAGAATCATTAAATGTACTCAATAGCACATCGAAAACAAAAACAAACCTTGGGACCTCAACATTACCACTGTTCGGAAAGAAATCCAAAAATCCAACAAGCTCTTATTTAATAAAACTTTTTAGTCATCCAAACTATATTGCAAGTAATCTGCTGCTCTTTGACGGCCATAGACGGCTTAAAAGGGTGCAAACTATGAATTTAACATAAAATTTTTTTCTAATGTTTTTACACACGAAACGTTAGTTATTGCATTTGCAATATCAACTATATTCATTTTAGTTTGGGATTTTAATACATAATGCTACATTTTACGGAAAGATCCAATAAAGAAAAATACTTGGAAAAAATGGTAACGAGATTTTAGAAAAAATAAATCAGTGACACAATATGAGCTCGAATAGAATCTTCGTTCGTGTTTTTTAACTTTTATACTAAGGCCTGGAAGTTAAGTGTAGTGGCATGAAGTAGTTATAGTAAAAGCGGAAGTAAAGTTACCGGCTATAAATTTGACTATGGATAACACAAATTAAAAACTAAAATGGCATTAAAAAATGATTATACTAAAAAAAATTTAAAAATTTTCAAATTTCATAATCATAATAAGATGCTTAATACATTAACTTAGAGAAGAATTGAAATAAAAAATAACAATCTTTTTGAAAAATGAAAAATCAATCATTCCTTGACTGAATAGGGTCAAAAAAGAAATTGCTTAATTCCTTTATTATAACGACCGGATTTGTGTAGAAATTTTAAGTTAGTACTTACTTTTTTTTCCTTATTTGGTACTTTTATTCACACACTTTTTTCATGTTATTTTAATGGTAGATTTTTCATAATTTCATAATCATAATAAGATGCTTAATACATTAACTTAGAGAAGAAATTGAAATAAAAAATAACAATCTTTTGAAAAATGAAAAATCAATCATTCCTTGACTGAATAGGGTCAAAAAGAAATTGCTTAATTCCTTTATTATAACGACCGGATTTGTGTAGAATTTTAAGTTAGTACTTACTTTTTTTTCCTTATTTGGTACTTTTATTCCACACTCTTTTTCATTTATTTTAATGGTAGATTCTTTTTCTAGATAAATAAAATTTCTTTTTTTTTTTCTTATTTATTATTAATTAAGGTTTTTTGTATGAAAATTTGTATAATATTAACAGATAGATCACTAAGCATTTTTTATATAGATATAAATCTATGTGTGTATATAAAATTTATTTCTCAAATGCAAACAGCATGCGTTTACTTCACGTTTTTTTTACGCTAAACATTAAACGAAATCGTTAAAAAAAATTAAAATAAATACGAGATTTTTCTACATAATATTTGTTTATATCGCTTCGATGAAAAAAGTGAACGATTTAATAACTTTTGTAATTTTAATTTAATTTTTTCTTTCTTAGTTGTGATTAGTTATATTAAAGTAAATAAAGCAAATATTAATTTGCAAAAATTTTGACAGCAAAATATTTGACAATTACGAATTTATGCGCAGGCTTCTATAAACAATTTGAACTTTTTGATTTTCGAAAAAGCTCTTTGGATGAAAGCACTATAGAATTTTTGGTAAGTATAGAGTATTGAAAAAATTAAATACAAGTACATTTATATGTAGTTATCAACCCAAAGAGTTAATGTCATGTGAAGTGAAAAATAGATGGCGTTGCATGTAATATATTAATTTTCTTATCGTTTTAATTACATCAATAATATGAATTATATTTTCATTGAAATATATTTCGAATACGGAAATATTAGTAAGGGACTAATTAATTAAATTAATTAATTAAAATATTTATAAACAAAGCAAAGAAAAGTGCTTGCATTATTTTTCTTTCTTTCTTTAAGTGAATAAATTATCGTTTTCTAAGAATAATATATCAGTTAACAGTAACATTGATTTAAAGTTAACACCATACTTTTGAGCAATTACCAACAACCTCTGATGAGAGGGCTGCATGTTGTGTGCAAAAATAATGTCAGTGAGCAATGTGGAAATTTTTAGATTATGCTATAGGCTTTATAAAAACCTACAAACAGTTTCTACCATAAAGAATTATACAAATTTTAAAATTGATATAAATAATAACGTTTTATGAATTTAAGTTTAATTTTAATATTTAGTTTTCCGCGTCTATTTAATCAATAAAGTTTGGTCACTTAAGTACCTTTTTAGCATTCTTGTAAACAGATAAATTTAAATATTCGGTCCGTGAGAGTATAGTCCCAGACGTATAAAAATTATGCATAGCAGAAAAAGGTAATAAAAAAACTTAAAAAATTACTAACGCATAAAATTTTTTCAGGTAAAATTAGAAATAAAGGAAAGCCCTATGCAATAAAGTTAAAAAGAAGATAAACGTGGATAATGGCATTGAAACTTACAAAAGTACAAAAAGACAGCAATAACGTATTAAAGATAACATAGAGTTTTGCATGTGTTTTTTTATATCAAGGATTTCCACGTTTTTCTTTCCGTCTGTCAAAATTTGTCAATTTATACAAGGTTTATAACTTTTACTCACTCACGTATATGTTCAGTTCCATATGTAAAATATACCAACGGCTTTCGTTTGCACAGCGCTTAAAGGTGCCGCGAGCTTATTTGATTGTATGACTATAGAATTAGCAACACAATTAGCTTTAAAGTTAAATTTCACGTTTGGTTCAAAATTGTGAACTTTATATTATAAAATTTGCATATTACTTGTCTTATTACTGTTATAAATTCAAATCTAAATACTTATTTCATCCACAAAATATTTCTTTCAGCCGAGTATTGATAGAGCATATAACCTAGTGTCGACAATTGTTTCTGTATAGCAAGGATATTTGATGACGTATGTCAGAAAATAGAGCACGATCTGATTGAAAATTTGTCAAAAGACTATTCTTGTGTTTTTATACAAGCTGGTCAAGTCAATATTCTAAATGCATTTATTCTGTCAAAAATTTAAATAGAAATTCGAAATGATGTTCCTGCAAGTTATAATATCCCAAATTTTAGGGTAGACGAATTGTTATCTTTTGATAATGTAAAAATAGTAGCAAATAATAAAGAAATTTTGTAAATTTTAAAAACNAAACTTAAAAAACGAATATTTAATTGATAAAATCGAATTTGATAAAATTTTAGATTGCAATAAAGATTTATTCGCTATTAAATAAAATTGTAAAACTTATGATGGTCTAGTTATTTGTAGTAGAGATAAACTTATAGGATTAACTGATAGGGAATTGTGCGCAAATAAATAATGATCCTATACCAAATATGGACGAATTTGGATGTGACCTTTTACTATTGAATCAATATGCTGGAAAGATTGAGGTCGAAGACGTAGAAATGGCACTAAACGGAACTTACCTGATTAAATATTTTAACGTAACAATAAAGATCAATGAATATTCAAACTGAAGAAGTGCTAACACTAGAAAGATTACAGACAATTAACCTGGGCGCTATAAAAAGATTCGATAACCTAGATATTAACAACAATGCACTTTTAATAACAATTTTGCTTCATTATCACGTGGATGTCCATAAAAAAATTCGTTAACAAGAAGAAAAATAACATTGAAAAGGGAGATGCAATTCCGAATAACCCAAAAACAGAAGATTTTGCTAACGTAAACAGGAAAATAACCAAGAAATCTTCAAGCATCTTCGACATTCATGCATTCTAAAACAATCGGGATGATTGTATTTTAGGAGGGAGGATATAAAGCGAAATATATTTAAATAAGTATGAAAAACATAAAAATTCCTAAGCTGACATTGCATCGTGCATAATCTAAAACTTTGTTTGGTTCAACTTTAGTCGAACGGTGTTGTGTTTTTTAAAAAATAAAAATATTTTAAAAATAAAAATTTATAATTATTTTATTTGTGGGTAATGTGCAAGACTATTAGTATGGAGATTCTAGGTTCGATTCCCACCAGAGACTCTAACCTGTTATACTACACCGAGCATAAGGTCATAAGATTGGACATAAATCAGCTCGTAAATTATTAAATATAATTTATAATTATAATGTAAGTGTAATAAATAAATAACTAATATAAAAATATACATGGTCCGAATTTACCTACAAAAGGAAATAGCTATTTTGTGACGGTATAAAACGTTTGACGAAGTTAGTCGAAACAATTTTTATATTTCTAATGAAAAGACAAAGACCATCCTATATAAAATTTAAATTTTATTTCAACTTATAAAAACAAAAAAGCAACTTTCTGACAACACGTTAATAAATAAACAAAAAAAAATTTATTCCAAGAATAAAATACATTTGTAGATTGTAATTATTGAGATAGCTAATAATGTTTGTAAATAAATGACAGTATATCATAACTTTTAGATTTTAAATAACTTTGGATCCAACTTTACTGAACACATGCATCAGCGCTGCAGTCACCCTTTTTTGTATATAGTTTGACAATTCTCTTCTCTAAAGAAAGGAAGTATTTGTTATGAACAACTCTCAGCTCGATGTGGCTTATTTTATAAATTGTCAGTGTTTTCAATAGGTTATATTCCTCATAAAAAGTAGAATTTGATATCCCCGCATAAATCAAAAGTTGGTTTTAACGTTAAAACCATTTTAAAACCTTGTTTGGATTGGTTTTAATAGCAGGTTTTATAAAATACAACCTTGTTTTCGATGTACTAAATCAGAGCTACCAACATGAAATATTGAAAATAAAACAAATATAAAAATACGAGAAGCCGGTGGTATATAAACTACTTGGTTTCCAAGCACTTCTTTACTTCTTATAAACAGATCCACTATTTGAAGTATTCTTTTGCAATATTTAAAATAATTTTTAATTTATTGTTCATTCTTAATTTTTCTTATTTTTTATTTTTCTTAAACCCAAAATCAGGCTTTAACTTTTGGTGTGATAACAGGCTTTAACTTTTGGTGTGATAACAGTATTATTAACTTTTTAGCTCGATATATGGTGGTGATGGTTGTTACTTTCTCCCAATATCTAAGATTTATCTGCCTGTGTGAATACACAAACTTTTTATTATTTTACTTTCAACTTGTTCTCTTAAAAAATGGTATTTTGTATATATTGTTTATGGCACCTAAAACGTTAATCATATATAGTAGACAACAAAGTAAGCATTATATATATATATATATGTATGTATGTATGTATATATATATATAATGCTTACTTTGTTGTCTATTTCCTGTCAGAATTAAATTTCCACATAAGTGTTTTTCATTTGGTGCATTTATTTAATTATAAATAAATAAAAAAAATAAAAAAAAACAATATAGAATTTAATTTATATTACATTAGAAAAATAACTGAATGAATTTCTATTATCTAACAAAAAATGGTTTGCTGTGCTAAGAACCAATACTCCACTTAAATATGTATGTACATGCGGTAATTAAATATGAATAAAAAACAAATCAAAAAATTAAAAAAGGTGATCTTATGAAGATTGAACATTTAAAACCGACTTCTTATCTCTAAATATAGAAACACATATTTACAAATTAAATAAAATAAATGTGAAAGTCAAATAAACTTACAAAATAAAAAGTAAAAACCATATGCTCCCTTCTTTAAGGGTTAGTTATCCAAGCGTAAGAAACGTAAAATCGTAACGTACGTAGCCTTAAAAACGTTGGGGTAGTTATAGAAACGTTAAAAACGGGGCATATGTCAACGAAGAATGTAACAAAAAAGAAACAGAACACAAAACAACACACATACGAACAAAACACAATGCAAAGGAAATTGGTATACAGACATTTGGCACGAAGTCATCTGTTCAGAACAATGATGAGTGTTGCTAAGAAAAAGCAAAATTCAAAAAGGACTAACTGAGCTTTAATTGGAAGAAGTTATATTTACTTCTTAAATTTTGTGTTATTATTATATTTATTTTTATTCTTATAATATAATGGAAATTTACATTTTGGTTTAATCTGAGTCAATATTTATGGAATTTAGATACAAGTAGAGTCGAATATTGCTCTATTAAAATATTTTTTTTTATTAAATTGCAAATCAATATCACTAGTTAGAACAGTAATAATAAAAATGAAAAATGATTATGAACACTAGAATCATGGCAATATGTATTTAAAAACTTTAAATATTAAAAAGATTTATGTATAAATAGAAAAGTACCAAAAGGGCATTTACGTTATATTGCCACTTAAAATACATACTATTGATTTATTTTGTTTCAAAGTTTTTTTTATGCACATTACAGTCATAATAATAACAATAATAATTAAAGAAAAAACGTTTTTATGTACAAATTTAAAAGATTAATAATAAACGATTCATATTTATAAAAGTACCAAATATGATAATTCGTACTTTTTGGTACTTTCATATATATTAATCGTATTATTAATCTCTTAAATTTGTACCTAAAATGATTTTTTTTTAATTATTATTGTATTATTATGACTGTAATGTGTATAAAAATGCTTTGAAACATAATAAAATAAGTATGTATTTTGAGTGGCAATGTAATGCATATGCCCTCTTTGGTATTTCTATTATAACATATATCTTTTTAATCTTTAAAATTTTTAAATACCTATTCTTATGATTCTAATATTCATAAAGAATTGCAAGAGTTTTTTTTATTATTACTATTCTAGCTAGAGATATTGATTGCAATTTAATAATATAGATAAAAAAGCAAAAACAATTTGAATATAACAATATTCGACTGCACTTATATCTAAATTACATAAATATTGATCCAAAGTAAACCAAAATTAATATTTTTATTATATTAGAAGAATAAAAATAAATATAATAATAGCATAAATTTAAGAAGTAAATATAACTTCTTCAATTCGGCTCAATTGGTACTTTTCGAATTTTGCTTTTTCTTAACAACACTCATCATTGTTCTGAACAGATGACTTCATGTAATTGTCTGTATACTAATTTCTTTGCATTTTGTTGTGTTCGTGTGTGTGTTGCTTTGTGTTCTGTTTCTTTTTTGTTTACATTCTTCGTTGACATATGTCCCGTTTTAAACGTTTCTATAACTACTCAAACGTTTTTAAGGCTACGTACGTTACGATTTTACGTTTCATGCGCTTGACTAACTAACCCTTAACTGGAAATTTACTTTTAAATACAAAACTTAAAGAATAAACTGTTTGAAAGTAAAATAAACAAATAACATATACTCGAAGACAGATACAATTTTGTTATAGATAGCCAATAATGTATAACAATCATATAATAACGAATCCTTGAACAACAAATATAACAATAAAAATCTGATTGTATATAATGTAAATATGAAAAACATCTATCCTTAAGTAAATCAACTTCACTTACATAAAAACATAAGAAAAACCGAAAAAAAACTATATCCACTTTATTATAACAAACAAATAATAATAATTATTATTTTAAACAAGAAAATCGCAATTCTGTGCCACTCACAACACTTGGACATTTATAAAATACGAAATATCATTAATCTTCTAGGGATGTTGTCCTGGTAGAAATTAAATGTCTTCAATATGTTTATTTTACTGAGACTTTGCTTCATATTTTACTTATGCCAAACGTACTGCTTTCCATCTGATATATACAATTTTAATCTGCTGTCATCAGTAATGAGTAGCTATTATAAAAATTAAAACGTTACAGATAATCAAAAAATTCCCATATGACAAAAGTAAGAATAAGAAATAAAAAATCCGTACAATATTTTAACCGTGCAATATTATTTTTTTTTTCTGATAAGGAGTTTTTACTAGCTTTATAAGCCATATAAATCATTTCGAATGGTCTAGGCACGAACATCATTTCTCAAATCGGATTTAATCGTATTCATCGATTCCTTCCCTGCACTTTGGGGTTTTTGATATCAAAAGGGGAATTCATTGCAAAATTGAATTTTGTTTTTGACAACTACCATTATGTCAATATACAATTTTAAAGTTTGATTTATTTGACGTTATCCTCACGTGAAATATAAATTTCAACTTTTAGTGTCTTAAAAATTACTTTTGGGTGTTTCCTAAAGTGATAATTAAAAATATTTTAATGGAACCTTTAACCTTAGGTTAGTTATAGTGTTTTCACACCTAAAGTTAAAAACTGCTTTTAACATTAAAATCATAATCAGCTGATTTCGCGTTCACACTATAAGTTTTCTTAAATCTGGCTTTAACATTCATGACATTTTTTACTGTGCAACAGCTGTTTTTGTTTAAAAATAAAAAAAGGAAAACTAAGAAATGAAAAATAAATTAAAAATTATATTAAATATTGTAAAAGAATACTTTAGAATAGTGGATCTATTAATAAAAAGTGAAGAAGTGCTTGGAAATCAAGTAGCTTTATATACTGGCTTTATGTATTTTTATATTTATTTTGTTTTTACTTTGTTCTTTTTAGCATTTCAATGTTGGTAGCTTTGATTTAGTACATCGAAACCAAGTGTACATTTTATAAAACCTAACACAATAAATTTTGTATGGTTAAACCAGGTTTTAATTATGGTTTTAACGTTAAAACCGACTTTTGCATTAAAGCCACTTAGTGTGAAAACACTATTAGAAAGTAATTTGTGTTATTATTTTAATTAATTTTCACACTAAGCCCATAAATTGTTGGCTTCCGCGAATATGATAAATATTTGTGGAATAAAGCTAAATTAAGAGAAAAAAAACTTTTTTTAACTTTTTTGAAAATATTATGAAAAATTTGTTTACACTTTTTGTTACATTTTAAAAAATTTAAATATATTGTTATATACAGAAACATCAACTTTTTATAAAAAGCAATATAAACATTAGTGTTATTATTGCTTTGTTTTCAGAAGATATAAACATTAGTGTTATTATTGCTTTTGTTTTCATAAGAGCTTGCATGTAATTATTAAATTATAGTAGATTATTAAAAGAAGAAAGGGAAAGCAATAACAATTTTAAACAAAAACAATAGTACCCAGTATAGTTAACCGTAGATCGAGCCTTAAAAACTTCATAATTCTAGCTTACTTACTTGTAATACATCGAATTGCCACGATAAATTGATAAATTTTGTTACAAAATGTTAATATTTTGATTTAGTTTAATTCATTTTAATAAACCTACTTTTTATTTTTACATTTTATTATAACTTTTATGAAATTTACTTCAATGTACATCATATTGCATGGTTTTTGCGTTGAAATCAAACACTTCATGTGAGCTTGGTTTTATTTTTTTCTAAACTATAATTTTTTGCCATCTAGCATCCTTGCTTTGTAGTGATTTATAATTTTTCAATTGCTTAGCTGAGGCAGCTTATTGTTCATCGCTTCAGTAACGCTTTCAATTGATTACTGGTTAAAAGCTCATGGTACAAACCATTGTTATGTTTCGTTAGAAATATTTGTTGTTAACGCTATGTGAGGTAAAAAAGTTTCCTCTTGCAATAGAACATCAATTATGTCAACAACAATGATTCCTCTTGATTCCCAGATACGGGTTTCCCCAAAATACGGCTGTTAGTAGTTGCTACGTACGTAGCATGTGCTTGCATCAAAAATTACCAATTCAATTTCGGTGGAACACAAAGTTTATAGCAACCATAAAATTCATTTAGTTACTTAGACTTTCAGCTTAGTTTTCGAAAAGGCGTAATAGATGTAAATTTTTCATCACTTCCGAGTAGCATCAAAGCGAATGATTCTGCTATCTCATACGTACATAGTTGGCCGAAATATTATTCTTCTGTAATGTCTATGAAATAAAACGTATGACGAAACACATTTTTTTTCTAATGTTTGCCTGTCTCGTGAGATAAATATGAGAAGAGCAATAAGGACGACTACAACATTTCAAGAAACATCTGCTATCAATCTGCGAGATAATTGGTAATATTTTCTCTTCCCAAACTACTAAAAGCACTACTTTGGCGATAAACATTCTAATGTCATAATTGTTACTGCTAATACTTTCGCCAGTTTATCGGACGAGCTTATAAACATAAGCTTTAATGTTTCAGTGTGTTCAGCACAGGAATATGTAATATTCATACATACATAATCGGTCATTACAATCTTTCGTTGTAGATTGGAAATGTCTGATCTGAGGTTCGAATCTTAGTCTGACGTCTAATAAGCTCACACGCTTCATACTAGACAACGACTACTATAATCAATATCGTGAACATATCAAGAACAGATAATTCAACCTCTTCATTTTCATCCAACACTTAACTTTCAATTCCGTCTCAAATACCATTAATAACGTATTATTAACGATTAAATTTTATGACTTAAAAAAAAATCAAACACAACTCCAAAAAATCCCTAGGAATGTCGTATGTATCAAAAATGATACATAAGCCAGAATTATGAAGTTTTTGAATTTTTTAAGCCTTTTTGAAATTTCCGTTTTTAATATGGTTGAAAATAATGACGATAACATAATTAACGAATTAAAAATATATCAGGCATCTAACTTTTTTGAGTTATACAGTCTCCACAATTTTTATTTCTCGACGTGAGGTTTTTGAAATAATGATGAAGGAGGATTGTAAAAATATCCATGCACGATTAACCTTTCTTAAAGAACAAATGCTGAAACGCTTATTATCAAGCGAACATAATATACTAGTTTTCAATGAAACGATGAATGCTTTTTGTTTTCCATTCAGGACTCGCTGGGCTGCATCTTTGGGAATGAAGAAACGTTT